>PVJI01009734.1:0-63933 GCA_004026765.1 Micronycteris hirsuta | reverse complement strand
CACAATGAGATACCACCTCACACCAGTCAGAATGGCCATCATCAACAAAGCAACAGATAACTGTTGGAGGGGATGTGGAGAAAAGGGAACCCTACTGCACTGTTGGTGGGAATGCAGACTGGTGCAGCCATTGTGGAAAACAGTATGGAACTTCCTCAGAAAAATGAAAATGGAACTGCCTTTCGACCCAGCAATTCTATAACTACTGGGGTTATACCCTAAGAATCCTGAAAAAACAATTCAAAAGAACCTTTGCACTCCAATGTTCATAGCAGCACAATTCACAATAGCCAAGTGCTGGAAACAATCTAATGAACTTTTTAAAAATACTTTTGATTTTTATTGTTGTTCAAGTACAGTTTTCTGCCTTTTCCTCCCACCCCTCCCCACCACCCCAGCCTATATATTCTAATGAACATTAAGCCCTGGCTGGTGTAGCTCAGTGGATTGAGCACGGGCTGCGAACCAAAGGGTCGCCAGTTCAATTCCCAGTCAGGGCACGCACCTGGGTTGCAGGCGGGTCCTCAGTGAGGGCCACATGAGAGGCAACCACACATTGATGTTTCTCTCCCTCTCTTTCTCCCTCCCTTCCCTTCTGTCTAAAAATAAAATAAATAAAATCTTAAAAAAAAAAGAAAAGTTATTGCCCTGGCTGGTGTGGCTCAGTGGATTGAGCACTGGCCTGAGAACCAAAGGTTTGCCAGTTCAATTCCCAGTCAGGGCCTATGCCTGGGTTTCAGGCAAGGTCTCCAGTAAGAGGGCACATGAGAAGCAATCACACATTGATGTTTCTCTTCTTCTCCCTCCCTTCCCTCTCTCTAAAAATAAATAAATAAAATCTCTAATGAACATCATGTCTCACTAGCTCTCATCCTTCCTCATAGATACTAATTCTTCCCTCTCTTAGATGTCTAGTATTAAAAATCAAGAGTAGCTGAACTCTACAATGGGCCTCTTCTTTTACAAATCTAAATGCACTTGGATAAAATAATCAGAAAGCAAATCTTAAAGAACTTTCTTCATCCTCTATCCAGGCTTCAAGCATCTGTATAAGCTGAAAACCCAGTTACAAATCACTGTTCCCAGCTACTTAGAAATTTGAGTACAAGTAACAAGTTCTTTTTTCCCATGTATTTTTAAATGTTATTTAAGCTTTATCTTAGAAAAACTCCTACTTATAAATTACTTCTGGTGTCTCTGAGGCAAGATTCTTTTCTTGTCCCAAAACTGACAAGACCAAAGAGAAGAAACTCCACTGTTCCAAGTGTCTTGGGAATCTTTTTGCTCTCAATCTTTTTAAAAATTGTGATATAATTAACATAATAACATTATATTACTTTCAGGTGTATAACATAATGATTTTATATGTGTATAAATGATGACATGATCACCACAATAAGTCTAGTTAACATCCATCACCACACCTAGTTACAATTTTTTTCTTGTGATGAGAACTTTTAAGATCTACTCTTTTAGCAACTTCCAAATACACAATACACTATGATTAACCATAGTCATCAAGCTGTACATTACATCCCCAGGACTTATTTGTCTTCTAACTGGAAGTTTGTTCCTTTGCAAATCTTATGTATGGAATCACTAGTTCTTAGTCTGATCCTACTGAAGAGTCCAGATGTTCCTGTGGAAACATTTTCTTCCATGTTCGTATTAGTGTAACAGCTCTAGCAGGGACTAGTGTGAAAGCAGCAGAGTTCAAATATTTCTTTTCTACCTGAAAATGGTATTATCTATGTAAACTTTAGATAGAATCTAAACTTTAGATTCTAAAGTGAGAGAACTGTTCCTCTCTTAATAGGGATATGGGTTACAGAGGTGCATACAGTTGTTAAAACTTACCAAACTACACACATGTGATCCATACATTTCCCTGTATGGAACTTATACATAGATTTTTTTTATTGTTGTTCGAGTACACAGGAGTTTTCTTTAGAACACCTTCTAAATTTTCCCCAGATAGCAAAATAAGATTAATCGACAAGACACTACAAGTGCCAATTTCCTCAACATTCAGAAGTGGCTTTACAAAATACATTAGGTCTACGTGAGAATTCTCCTAGAAGAGCACAACATATTGTAACATGGTTTCCTTTGGAGCAAGTCTGGTAGAGCTGCAAGTCTGGAAGAGGGGAGGAGAGATTTCCTTTCCTTTTTTTATGCCCTTTGTATGGGTTGAAATGCCTAGTCCTAAACACGAAACAGAAAATATCAACATCTCTTAGTTGGATCCAACCTCTTCTCATTACTTCCACAAAACCACCACCATCTCTCATCAGGGTAACAGCTACAGCAATTACCCTACTTGGTCACCCTGCTTCTACCCCTCTCCCACAGTTTCTTCTTGACACAATAGCCAAAGTGATCCTTTTAAACTCTAAGTCAATAATGTGACTCCTAGGCTTAAAACCCTCCAGTGGATCTCCACTTGACTCACAGCAAAAAGCAAAGTCCTCACAAAGGTCTTCTAGATCCCACATGAGCTACCCTGCCCCCAAACTCCCTGACCTCCTCTCCTAGTCTCCTCCTTGCTCACTCCACATCCACCATGTTGGCCTCCTTACCGTCCCTCTATCACGCCAAGCATTCTCTCACTTCAGGGCCTTTGCACTAGTTCTGGTTCCTTTTGCTGGAATGCTCTTCCTCCAGCTATCAACATCTTTAACTTCCTCACCTCTTTCTAATCTTCACCAAAATTCTGCTTCCTCAATGAGGTATACCTGACCACCCCATTTAAAATGCTAACCCCACTCCAATCCTCTGAATTGCCCTCACCCTGCTCTAGTTTCTTTTTGCCCATAAATTACCACCTCCTAAAATGTTCTGTAATCTCTTTGAATTATGTCTAATTCTGTTAAATCTCTGTATTATGTTTGTTGTTTATGGTTTATTTCTCTCCACTGTAAGTTCATTTTTATTTTTTACTTACTGATGAAATCCAAGTGCCTAGAATAGTGCATGGCATACAATAAATGAATGAATCTGGATGGTAAGAGTATTGATCAATTTTTTTATTTCTATACTTCTTTGCATAACAAAAAGAGGTCACAAAGAAGATAGAAATCTTAATAGTCTTCTGACCATGCAGACAGATATAGCATTGCTCGATCAGCTGTCTCTTTCCCCCCGACCCAATATTTCACAGATTCAGGCACAGGTTTTCACCTACTTAGAAAAAACTAACATATGCCTCCACTCTGCATGATCCAATCACAGTACCAATAAAATAACATCCAATAATTACTAGGGCTCACCATGGGTCAGGCACAGTTCTCAGTGCCTATGTACCTTGACTCCTTCAGTCCTCTCAACAACCTGATGCAGTATGTACTATTTTCATCTCCATCCCAAAGGAAAATAAGTGTTCAGTAAATTGTCTGAAGTCATACAGCTTTGAAGAGGTGGAGCTGGAATTTGAGCCCCTGCTGTCTAACTTCAGAATCCATACTCTTAACCACATACTTGTTTCTCAACAATAAAATAAACCTGACACTTGCCAACCTTACTCAAACTGAGCCTAAGCAAACTCCGAAGGTCATGAATTCCAAGCCTTTCCTTAAGAAACAAGGACATAAGGTTCCCACCGGGTATCATAAAAGAAAGAAAGGGATGAGCACTCTGATTCTCTGCCCTTTACAAACCACACACTTTGGACATAGAGAAATGGACTCTAGGACCCAGAGAGTCCCCTTGCAGTCCAACAGTGCAGTCATTCTATGGCCAAAACAGCAAAACAGATTCTGCAAAATAAACTCTTTATCTATTACATACAAGAAAATTTAAATGGCCCCATTTGATGGCTATTTGTCCAGTTTGAGACAGACTAACCTCACTTCCCTTTTGAGTAGAGTTATTAGACTGGGAGATTAAAGGAATACTACAGACATACGGTATCTTGATTTCAGTAAACCTTTGACAATCACTCAGGATGATAGATCTTGCGGACAAGGTAGAGAAATGTGGTTTGAATGGGACAGTGGGGGGAGCATTTGTGGCTACTGCAACAATGGTACCTAATGAATGTTGATTAATAGATGTCAACTTGGAAGGATGTTGCTAGTATTCGCTGCCAATGGCATTTGGATTTCAGTCCACTTGAACAACAGTTTCATCAAAGATGTGAGTGATGGTCTAGAATCACGTTTATGATGTCTGCAGAGAGCAAAATGCTATGGCCAGTAGTTGACACGTTGAGTCAAGATTTTAAACCATCACCACTGATTGGAAGTGAAAAAGCAAAGCAAGCAAGATTCAATTTAACAGAGACAATAGGGGAGTCTTGTGAAATTTAAGTTCAAAATAACAACTGTACCAATGGAATAGAAGAAACCTCATGTAAAATAACCGCCACTGTAAAGGAAAGAACTTTGTTGGGCCATAAGAGCAATAATGTATCAAGAGTATTTTGCAATGATTAAAACAAGGGCCACCTTAGTCCTAGTGGGGCATTCGTATGAAGAAAGGAATGGGTCTATTCATGCTCCGCACCTTTGCGAGAGGGTAACCAGTGTGAGAGGGGACAGGAAACTTGACATTAAGAGGTCTGTTTGAAAGAACTGAAGTCGTTTTACCTGGAATGAAGAAAGCTTAGCAGTGATCATACCACTTAAAAGATGTCCTGGATAAAAGATTGTAGGAAGATTCTATATGGCTCCAGACACCAGAAGTAGGACTAAAAGGATGGAATTACAAAAGGACAGATTTAGTCTCAGTGTAGATAAGGATTGTTTGAGAACAGGAACTATCCAGTAATAAAGTTGGGGTGGGGATGGCCACTTCCCCTTCTAGGAGCCTCAGAGGACACGGAAACCAGATGGGTTGTCATTTGTGACATTTTTAAAAAGGGTCCCACCCTGGAAGGGAGATTGGATTCAATGGGTACTAAGGTCCTTCCCAACTCTAAGATCCCAAGACTCTCCAACTCTTATTAAATTCATTTTATTTTTGGTTAATTTCACTTGGAAGGACTTAATTAAGTATGTCATAATAAATTAATTATGGATGCCCAGGTCCTCAGATTTTTGTTTCAGTACACTCAAACCTTCTCATGTTCATTAGTGGATTGAGGCATGGACATTAATGTCAGAAACAAAAATCTGTCACGCCTGTCTTAGCCATTCAAAATGATGAGCTAGACAGGGCCGCTGTCCTTTGTGGGTGTGCAGTCTGGTACAAAGGCTCTCCAAAACCCTGTCTCAATAAATTTAGACCTTATAATGACAGCCTTACATTCACAAACCATTCCAACCTCACTATTTTTATTTTCATTTATTATCAAGATGTTTATTATCCTTTCTTCATTTATTATCCTTCATGAGGAATTCCTGATGCAAAAAGAACTTTCAGGAATTTTTTTTATTGATAATTTGTTCCAGGCATTCTCTTACCATACTTGTTAATAGTGTCCCACAGAATCTTGTGTTCCACTATTTTAATAGAATAAAAATAATTTAGCCCTGGCTGGTGTGGCTCAGTGGATTGAGCACCGGCATGCAAACCAAAGGGTCGCTAGTTCAATTCCCAATCAGGGCACATGCCTGGGTTGAGGACCAGCTCCCCAGTAGAGGGCATGTGAGAGGCAACCACACATTGATGTTTCTCTCCCTCTCTTTCTCCCTCCCTTTCCCTCTGTCTAAAAATAAATAAATAAAATCTTAAAAAATAATTTAAACTGAATTGTCAAAATAAAAGTCCAACTACATTTGAAATTGCCTTTGTCCATAAAATTATAAAGCATTATACGAAGTCAGTGGATCCTTAACAGTCTTGGGCAAACATGGGACAATAGGAAAAATTTCATACATCATGGCAATTTAAAGGTAATGAACATTAAAGGTAGACTAGAAGCTCTGAGATTGAAGACATTTCTGAGGCTTATGTGGAATTTACACTTTCCTGATGGCATTGTGTGGGAAAGGTCTCCACAAACAGAAAGAAAGAGATCTTTATTGTTACCATCTTAGCAATGTCAGCCAAACAGACTCTCAAAGATTGTCTAGGTACAGTAGTTTAGTAATTTTGATTTAAAAGCCCAATCCAGTACAATAAGAAAAGTCTAGAAAGAAATATGTTGTTGTTACTGGTTATGAGAATATTACAACCGTGAATTATTAACCTTTGAAAGATTGCTTTCTTCTCAAGTTGTTCTGTAATGGGTTTAAAAGGAGCTTTCAAGAGAGCTGTTAGGATCTCATAATACCCCAAAGAAACTTGCTGAATAGAGACAGAAGGAAAAGAAACATAATCACAGTTACTGAAACATCAAAAGAAACCCACATTAACCAGTCTGTAAAGGGTTTTTGCATGTGTGAGAATGAATGGAATGGGCAGGAAAAGGATCAACCTTCCAAAAGCAGAATGAACCCATGATTAGCATTACCATACCAATCCAAAATGATCACTCTACCCAATGTATGACTTCCTAGTTTCTTTCCAGGTTTAGCAGTTTCTATGTCTGCTTAGGCTGAAATTGTGCTTCTCAAACAGGGAAACTTGGATCTCCCAGGGCTGTCACTGACACAATTCCACAAGATGATAAATAGTACTCTATAAGGCTGACCAATGGACCATTGAGGAACTAAGGTGGTGTGTCTTCATCATCTTAGACTTGAGTTCTTCCCATGCCCCCTCATACCTCTGAAGCACTAAAGATATCGTCTAAAGGGTAGTAAGTTATTTCCAGACCCACTATACATCACCTGGGAGTGGCCAGGCATGTGGCTAATATAATAATCCTGGGTGAAAGAGTTTAAGGAAAAAGAGTGAAAAACATCACATCTACCATACTCCTGGCCCTAGGTCTTTGCCCTTACAGTTCAAAGATTAAACACATTATTTTGATCTAGGTTCCCTTAGACTCTTTGAATGCAAATTAAACCACAAGTAGTTTATGTGGGAGGTAACCCCAGGAACCACCAATAGGTGAGTGAGAAAGTGAGATGGAGAAAAGAAGGCAGAGAATACATGATGCATTATTAAATAAGTCACCGCTGTGGGCAACTAGAGCTCAGTCCTACTGGAGAACTCTGAGAGATGGTATAGAACACACCTCAGAGATCTCTCATACAAGGGGCAAAGAAGCTGGGGTGTTCATCCACCAATACCCTGTCCATCACTGGTTGAGTGCTGCTTCAGGAGCATTAACTCACTGGGTTTCCAGCTTTCCCTGTGTGCACAGCTAAACATCGCCCATTAGCCAGGGGGGGAAAAGCCCTAGGCAGAGTTCTAGGAGTTAGCAGCAGCCTTCAGTATGACAGGTGAGAGCTGATGGAATATAGACAGAGCACCAACACCATTGGCTGTTCAGAAGAGAAAAGCTAAGATAAAGGCTATCACAGAGCTCGAGAAAACTTGTAGGTGGGGACGTGATGGACAAGGAATCAGGTTCCACTTCACAGAGAAGATGATGATGTGCCAGCTAAGTATCAAAGAATGACCATGTAGAAATTAGCCAGTGAAATGTTCCATAAGGAAAGAGCAGAATATACATAGGCATGAAGAATGAGAAAGCCTGGCAAGTTGGGGAATAGCCAGTATTTCAGTGTGACTGGACTGATGTAGAAAATGAAGGAGGCAGGGAGGGTCAATGAGTAGAAAAGCAAGAGATAGAGTGATTCCTCTGAGTTTGTGCAGCAATGTGCGAAAGAAAAGCCTAGTGCTTACAAACAACACTGTGGGCTCAGATCTGGACCCTAATTCTAGGCTCCAGCACTTTCTAGCTGTTGCTACCTGGAGCAAGTTGCTAACCCTCAGTAAAGTGAGAAGATAACTGTACCTCTCTCATAGAGTTATTGTGAAGATTAAATAAGGTAATTCATATAAAGATCTCAGCACAGGACCTGACATATAGCAGAACTCAATAAATGTTAGCTAAAAATAAAATCAATCCACTCAATAGATGATAAAAGTGTCACTGTAGTGCAATGGAGAAATGATGGTCATTTCAGTAAGTGGCGATGGATCAATTGTGTATCTATATGGAAAAATAATTAAGCTTGACCCTTACCTCACACTATTTGCAAATATGAATTCCATATGAATTGCAGGTCTAAATGACAAAGACAAAACAAAGAACTTCTGGAATGTAAGAGAATATCTTCATGATCTTGAGGTCAGTGAATAATTTAAGAACAAACAGAATAGAACACAAATAAACACTAACCATAAAGAAAAGGATTGATAAGCTGGAGTACATAAAAACAAGAACTTCCTGCCAAAAGACAACACTGTGAATGAAAAGGCAAGCACAGTGAGAGAAAGTACTTGCAATTGCTATAGCTCACAAATGACCCATATCCACAATATTTAAAGAACTGCTACAAGACAATAAAAAAGATACAAAAAACCTTATCAGAAAATGAGCAAAGGCTTTAAATAGATAATTCACAAACAAAAATATCCATATGGTCAAAAAACATATATGAAAAGGTGCTCAATCTCACAAACTATCAGATAAATTCAAATTAAAACCACAATGAAATATTTATTACCTATCTACCAGAGTAGCTACAATTAAAAAGACAATAACAGTGTTGTGAGAATGTGGAGCAACTGGAACTTTCATATACTTCTGGGAGTGTAAATTGGTACAACCAGTTTAGAAAACTGTTAGGCAATAGGTACTAAAGCCAAACATCCATCCCCTTTGATCCAAAAATTCTACTTTTAGATATATACCAAGGAGTTGTGTGTATATAAACTCATCAAAAAGCAAATAAAAAATGTTTGTGGCAATAGCCCTAAACTAGAAACAACCCAAATGGCCATCATCAGGAGAATGCATCAACCAATTATGGTAAATGCACACAATGAAATTGTATTCAGCAATGAGAATGAACAATCTACTGTAACAACATGGAAGAATCTTTGCTTTTAATATTTTATTTATATATTTTTAGACAGAAGGGAAGGGAGGGAGAAAGAGAGGGAGAGAAACATCAATGTGTGGTTGCCTCTCATGTGCCCCCTACTGGAGACCTAGCCCACAACCCAGACATGTGCCCTGACTGGGAATCAAACCAACAATCCTTTGGTTCACAGGTTGGTGCTCAATCCACTGAGCCACACCAGCCAGGGCCAACATGGAAGAATCTTGCAAACATAATGTTTGGTGAACACCAAAAAGGTATATACTCCATGACTCCCCTTACATAAAATTCAAAAATAGAAACAATCTAATTGGCGGATGTGGATGTCAAAATAGTGGTTACCTTTGGGAAGGGAGATAGCAACTGGTAAAGAGCCTGGGGGTGGGAATGTTTCAGGATACAGTAATGTTTTTATTTCTTGATCTGGGTGACAGTTATATGAGTTGTTCACTTTGTGAAAATTAACCAAGCTGTGCATTTATGATTTGTATATTTTTGTAGGAATATTCAACTTTAATATAAATTTTACTTTAAAACTTAGTAACTAAATATAATTAACTGCAACCAAAAAGCCAATGATATCTAAAAATGAACAGCTTGGGGTTTAGGCCAATGAAGTAAATCTAAAATGTCAGGTTTTAGTGACTGAAAAGATGGACTGACTTCAAATTTATGACCATAAATTTCAGAAGACTCTCAACACAGCCATGTAATTCCCTCACACTTCCTTACTGCATCCATGTTCCCTCCCTGAGACAACATTAACACCTTGCCTTCTTTCCTCAAATTACCAATACCCTCTCAGCTGATGACCTCACCAGGTACTTCATATAAAAGTGCTTTCACAAAAAATAGATGTAATTGTATAAGAAAACTGCATCTCACCACCATCAATTCACCTGACTACCTGCCTGTCTGCCCATATCCTCTATCTTCCCTCCAGTACCATAGATGGAAGGGTGCTTTGATCCCTTCCCCTCTCAGCTTCTCAAGTTCTTCCATAATTATACAGTTCTTCTCCAGCATCATCAATTTTCCCCTCTCTGTGGAATCTAAATGTGCCTATACATCAATACTTTTTAAGAAAAATCTCCCTTGATCTTGTATTCCCCTCCAGCTACTGCTCCATTTCTCCACTCTCCTTCAAAGTAAACTCATTATAAGAGTCATCTGTGGTTGCTATCTCCTCTTCCACCCACCCTGTTCTCTCTTCATTCCCTCTTATTTGGCCTTCATCTCCACCCCTCCTCTTAAATGGCACCTATCAGGGCCATTAATTACTAACAAGTTACCAAACTGAACAGTCTTCTCTCAGTGTTCATCTTACTCTTGGAACCATCTGACCAAGTTGATTTCTCCATTCTTGAAACCATTTCTCCTGGCTTCCCTCAGACCGTACTCTCCTGATTTTCCTTCTAGCTTGCTGGCTGTTGTTTGTCAGTCTTTCTCCTTCTCTACTAAACTTCTGAAGTTGGACTGCCCTAAGCTAAGTTCTGGCACTCTTTTCTTCCCTTAACTATATTGTTCCTAGCTCCTAGGATTACGCATACCATCTCTGTGCTTTTGTCTCCCATTTACCTCTCCAGCCTGGGCCTCTCAAGTTGTGAACTCACACATCTAATGGTCTATGTCTCAACTTAACATGGCACAAACAGAAAACTATTAATTCTATCTTCCCACAATAAAATACCCACTCTTCCATTAGGCATACCCATTCTGGAAATAGTATATCTTTCTACAAGTTGTTTAAGTCCAAAAAAAACCTCCCAAAAACTAGTAGTCGTCCATAGACATTTTTTCTTCTCACACTCTGTATCTAATCCAATAAGTATATACCATCAATTCTATTTCCAAAATGAATTCAGAATCCCACCACTTCTCACTGTCTGCATAGCTACCTTCCTAGTCCTAGCCACCATCATGAGTCACACTGTATAACTGGTTTACCAGCCTTCAGACTTGTCTCCGGAGTGACTTTACTAAAGTATATGTCAGATCATTGTCACCCCTGCAAACTGCTTCCCTGCCCTCAACCTGTCTCAGGGCAATGGGAAGCAGCTGTCCAAGGATGAAGCAACACAGAAGACTGCATGGGGCATGGTGATCCTGGTGGAAAGGCTATACAGGGCATATGTAGACACCCAGACACCTGCAAAGGGAGAAGAAAGGCAATGTGGGTCACTCCCTTTGAAACTCCCCTAGGCCTTGAGCAATACTAAAGGGAGATGCATAATGTAGCAGATGTCACTGGTACTCTACCTATAGCCCCTCCTCACAGGACCCCTGCAGACATTCCTGTATAAACCCTAGGCTTTTTGCATCTCTCTACCTGACCTGGGACTATGCTGAGCCCTAACAGAGGGTAGGCTCCCACCGTGAGCCAGGAAATTCATACTTGAGGTCCTACTTTCCATCAGTGGTGGAAGTTGGTGGATAAATACTCCAGCTTCCTCACTCCTCAGTGGAACATTTCTGAGGTGTGTGCTGAATTGAACCCAGGTTGCCCACAGTGGTATCCAAGCTCACACCGTGCATGAACTTTCCTCCCTACACTGTTCCACTTCTGTACTCCCTCCCTGTGCTTCCTGGGATGCCTCTGTAATGAACCACTTACACAGAAACCCTTGTCTCTGCCTCTACATGCTGTGAAACCCCAACTAAGACACATGCTATTGTGCCTTTCCTTCCAAAGGTAATGCCTTCCATCACATCAAACAAGAACAATGACATCCTAAATTCATATGGACAAAAAAAGAGGGAGATCTGGACCCAAAGTGTAGAGATAACATTTCAGAAAAATTAAAAAATAGATTTTAGAGTCCATCCCTGGATTTATTTATTGAGGTATAAATACACATATTATATATTCATCATCAACTGTATGCACACATTAAGGATTTTCTTTTTTCTCCATTAACCATTAGTTTGTATTCCAAACAGTTAAAAGGACTTGAAAAGACTGTCAAATGCAGCAAGTGCCCACTGCTGTCTCTAAAGAAAGACGGGAGAAAGAGGCGGGGGAAAGGACACAATCTACTCCAGCACTGAGTTTCACTTGTGTGAAATCTAATTTAAAGAGCGGTGTGCGTGTGTCTCATACACACACACACACACACGGGAAATGTATGCACCACTCAACAGTCTGCAAAACTTCCCTCCAGTTCTTTTGAAGTGAAATCACCACTCATGCCAACCGCACTCCCCAGATATCAGCGCTGTTGAAAGTGAAGGGCCTGTCCCTGCTGTGTGGTTTAAGGTTAAAAAAAAAAAAAAAAAAGGCAGGATTAAAGCGCTCATTTCAAGTCCCAAAAGTAAAATACGACTTGGCCTACGGCAGTTCTAATTCTTTCCAGAACTCATCCCCGGAATTGCCCTTTTAAACAACCAGTCATTAACCCAACTCAGGGTCTTTTATAGCTGCGAAAACCGATCGCGCACATCATTTATTCATTACGGTTATTATTGTTGTTATTGCAGAAAAGCAGAGAATTCCCGGGGCGGGGTTCAAAGGGTTTTTGTGTGTTTCTTGTTTGTTTTGTTTTGTTTTGTTTTGTTTTTTGAGCGGGGGCAATGAACGAGCTGGGTTGCAGGGCAGAGGTTCCCGGAAAGGATGCCGCGAGAGCGCCCCCACCCCGCGCGCTCCGGGCCACCGCGCACCCGCGCAGCTGCTGCAGCAACCGGGGAAGCTTCTTATGTAAGGCAGAGCCGCTGACATCACCTTCGCCGGAGCGTCGCAGCTGAACTAAGCACCTAACGACCAGAGCGACGGCCTAGTGCCCCCGCCCACCTTTGGCTCATTCCTAAAGGATTCTGCCGAGGTCTGATTTCACCGACGGCGTGCCAGGGGACCCTCCTGAGCGTCTCTCAGAGGGCAGATGACACAGATTGACATTTATTGGGAGCCCTAGGGTGTCGCAAGAGTGAAGTTAATGGGCAACAAAGATGCTCAAGGGTCTTCCATACGCGGGTAGGTTCAGGAGACAGTACGAGGTGGGGACACCTCTGAGATCCTCGGAGGACAGAAGGCACTAAGAGATATTTAGTAGGAACCCTGGGCTTGTTCAGAGCAGAAAAGATGCCCAGCGATCTCCCAGGGCCCTGGACGCTCCTCCCTCCACGCCTCTCTGGGCCACAAGGTTGGAGTAGAGCTCTTAGGAGTTCACTCTAGGCAAGCGTCGCCGTGCTACGTCTCACAAGAGCGTAAGGTACAAGTTCGGGACTCTGCACAGCCCCTCAGGTCACAGTAAGAGTGACAAAACTGCCACGGTGAAGCAGAAGCCCTAAAAAGACACTCACTACTTCTTGAGCCTCCAATCCCGAGTGAGGGGGGTCGAAGTATAGGGCTTGGAGCTGGGCTGCTGGAAAACACAGAAGTTTCACCAACCCCCTCTCACCCCCACGGAGGGAATGGGAGGAATAGGGCAGGTGAGCCCCACAGGTGAATGACAGACCCCTTTGCCTCCTGTGTCATCGTGAACGCTCCTTTTCAGCCCACAGCTGCCTACGAGTTCCGAGGCCATCCCTTTAACTTTCTCCCCTCCACGTTTGCATCCTTGCATGAGAGTCCAGTTGGAACTCTCAGCACCAGGAGGATTGGGGTGGGTCCGAGGGGAAGGGAGGGGTGGGGAAGCAAGGGTAAATTGCAAGCTGCAGTGGGCGCGGCGCCGCGGGGCTGGGATTGCGGCGACCGGGGAGGGCTGAGGGTGCGGCGCAGGAGTGGAGCGCCGGGCGGGCGGCGCGGATACTCACGCACTGCCTCCTGCTTGGGGTCCAGCGTGCCGAGGACGCGCTGCACGTCGCCGAGCTTGCCCTGCAGCGCCCAGACGCGGCGGTGGGTCAGCTGGATGTCGCTCTCGAGCTCCTGGAACAGACTGCACGCGTGCCGGGCCACGTCTGAGAGCTGCCGTAGGACGCGAGCCAGCGCGGCGTTGCTGACCGCGCACAGGTCCAGCATGAGCAGCACTGCCGCAGCCGCCGCTGAGGACGCCTCGCCAGCCGCGGACACCGCCTCTGGGACCCCTGCCGCGCTCTCCTCGCCGGCCGCCGGCGCCTCTCCGTGTTGTGGCTGCGCCTGATCGGTCGGAGCGGGCAACTGCGGCGGCGGCCCAGGAGGCGCAGGGGGTGCACGGAGCGCACGGGGAGGATCCTCCGGCCCCGTCTCCACGGCCTCGTCCCGTCGGCTGGGCGGCTGCAGGGGTGGCGGCGGTTCAGCTATGCCTCCGTTCGCGTCCTCCTCCGGGCCGGGCGGCGGGCGCCGCTGCCGGCACAGCCACTGCGGCTCCACGATCCGCTTGGCGAAAGGCATCCCGTGCAGCCGGGCCGCGACTTTCTGGTCTCCTCAAAGCGCCCCTTGCTAGCTGGGAACCGGGCGCGCCCACCTGGGCGGAGAGGGGGCTGAAGTCGGGCAAAGGCGCGCTGGGGCACTCCGGATACGCAGGGGTCTCTTCCGTTCACCTGGCCTCCTCCACTTCCCCGCCCTACCCCTAGCAAATCAGTCTTCCTGGTCCTCCTCCGGGTGCACTGTTCCCTGGGGAAGATGACAGGCGCGGGGCACAGAAATCGTGGGGTGCGCCTGGGCTCTGCTCACTTGCTTCCAACCCGGGTCGGCTGGCTCAGCTCCATCATTCCAGCGCTCGCCGCAGCCGCCCCGGCCGCTGCCGCCGCCGCCGCCTATATAAATGGGCGTGTGTGTGTGTGTGTGCGTGTGTGTGTGAGTGTCTGGGTGGGTGGGTGTGAGTGTGTGCGCGCGCCTCAGTTTGAAAGTACCCCAGCGCAGGCCTCTCCCCGCGCGCCCTTCGGCCGCTCCGGGGAGCGATTGCGCCCAGGCTCTCTCCCTCTCTGGGCCGGGAGGAGGTTTCAGAACGGCGCTTTGAAAACCCGGAGAGAGGAATCCGCCTCCAGCCCCGGCGCAGGAGGCGGCGCGGGGGCGGCGGGGCCGACGCAGGGAGGGGGGAGGCCAGGGCGAGGGGCGCAGCGCCCTGTGCGGCCGCTGGGAGTCACTGGTGGCCTCACCCGGCGCGTTCCGACGCAAAAACACTTCCTCACATCTAAGGGGTTAGGACAGAGATTGTCAGCGTGGCGGGGCGGGGAATCCTCAAGTTGGGGTTGGGGGTGTGGGTAGCGAGTGCAGAGGCAGAGGGGTGGGGTATTGGGGATGCGGCAGATCTGGCGTGTTGAAGCAAGTTGCTTCGCTGAATTCCAGCTCTGAGCAAGTCCTTTGGGTTCTTAGCGGGGAAAATCGGGCTCCCCCTAGGAGTGCCCCGGGCTCTGTGAGCGCAGTGAGATAGCTGGGGAGGGTGGCCGGACGTGGGTGCACCTCAGCGTGGCCAGAATAGCCAGGATGCTGTTTATATCCCCTTCCCACTCGGTATCACTCGGCTCCCTGAACTGGGCCAAGTCTCTACAGATTATCATGAATGAGACCCAAACCGCCAGTGAGCAAATCAGAAAACTGCTTGCAAAACTCTTTGACACGTTAGGTGAGATACGCAGGATTACCTTTCTGTCACCCTACTGTGCTGATCATTTACAGGGATTTTAAAGTTCTCCATTAGAGAGATGATTCATAGAAGAAAGTTTTCCCCTTCGGTTAACTGAAAGGTATAATTTCTAAAAAGCCATGTATTTCGATTGCAGCAAGCTGGATGCTGTCAGCCTAAAACCTTTTTTTTTTTTTTAAGAGTTTGGGAAATGTTAATAAAATACATGCTTTCATCCCTCCAAAAAGAATACTGTAAAAATATTTTTTTTTATTTTAAAGCCACAAGCCAGATCTTGGGAATGCAGCCTTCATTTCATGTGTCTAAAGAGAACATGGAAAAAATGTTTTATGGCAACAATAAAGTCCTGCAGACCTTCACTGGTGTCTCCTCTCACTTTCTGCCTTAGCAGGAGCCTGAGCAGGGCCCCACAGTCAGCACTTCGACTGGCCCACATTTTGCTTATAAAGGTTATAAAGAGCCTTCTCTTATTCTACCTAAAGAAGTAACTTTTTTTGGCAAGGGAATGTCCTTGTTCATAAAAGATCCAGGCTGGGGATTTGGGCGTAAAGGGCCATGATGTCTGCAAGGTACACATACATGGTTCAGTACCAACAACAAGAATAATAACGATAACAATGTATATGTATGAAGAGAAAGAATATAGCAAAATGTGCAAAATAGTGAGTCTAAGTAAAGGCTATATTGGGATTCATCATACATTTCTTGAAACTTTAAATTTGGTTTGGTTTCCCTATAAAAAAGTGAAAGAATATTTTGGAAAAGGGCCTTTTAGGAGCTGTTCTTAATCTCACAAATTAAAAAAGCTTAGAGCTGTCTATTTTTAAATTTAACTTGCCTTTTTTTTTTTTTTTTTTGGCAAATACCTTCCCGGGCCTGAGGGCCCCTATTCACCTAGGGAGATGATTGAAGGGGAGGGGGAGTCCTCCTCCAGGCCCAGGAGGTGGAGGATTCCAGGGGTCAATTAAGTTCAAGAAAAGGCTACCTTGTTGTCTGCCCTAAAGTGGTCAGCACAGACCCAAGTCAAGATTTCAAAATGATTCAAAGCACAGTTCAGCTATGCAAAAAGGAAAATTTGTAATCACCTGGACTCCTAGTCACATGCTAATAAAGCCATTGGGTCCAAAATAAACTTGATTTTGTCTTTTGATCTCCTTTGTTCTCACTGTCCCCACCACTGTCACCACTTTTGGTAGTCTCCAGTGAGCTAAGGTCACTTTCGTTTTTTTAAAATTTTTGATGACTTCAGAGTCACCAAAAATAAAACTAATACAAATAAACACATACATTGATATGATTGGTTGATATTTTCTCAGTCTGCTATAAGGTGTGACTAAAGGCACCTTTAAAAATGTGATCGTTACACATCCACAACACCATTTTAATAAGAACCGCATGCTAGCTATGCAAGGGTAGCTGCAGGACAACCTCCTGACTTCACTATACTCATTCCCACTTCAAGCCCCTCTTATGTGGATTACCCCGCCCCCCCAATACACACACACCCACGCAAGTATTTGAGTTTGGTTCCTACTTTGTAGAACTGAAATCAAATCGTAGTAACCACATATAATCATGATGGGATGTATGATTTTTTTTCCTTTTTTAAATTAAGTTTATTGGTATAATATCGGTTAATAACTATGTAATTCAGGTGTACAAAATCTTAACGCCAATGAGGTTTCCACACATCTAGGAGTTGTGCTTTTCTGTTTTTTTTTTCCTTTTTTAATTGATGTTTGAATACAGTTGTCTCTATTTTCCCACCACCACTTTCTGTGGAGTTGTGCCTTTCTTATTCAAATCCCCAATTGTACCATTTTACTCTTGAGTTTTCCCACAAAAAGCTCTGATGACATCAAAGTTGATATCTGAAGCCAGATTTTTATGCTTACTTACATATGTTGATCTCTCCTGATCACATACCCCCGTACCCATGTACACATATTTATTATCATGAGCTTATAGCCAAAATAGAAAGGAAAGGCAGCATTGAAAAATGACCCCATTGCCTAATCCCCAGCGATCATTCATGCAGCTCAAAGGCCAGAAGTTTCCCCATAAACTCTAATGTTCAGTCAGTACAAACCTTATGCCATTGTAAAATGAATGAAATATCCTGTCTGTGTCACCACGCCCCATACTTACACTAGTGCCTGCTGCAACCCAGTAGGAACAAGGTCTTTGTTGAAGAAAAGGATTGGCTTAGAGAGCACTATAAGATACCTCCCCCCTCAGCCTCCTATGTCCACAGAACAGTATTCAAGTTTCCTCTAGAACCTCACAAGAGACAAAGCAGAGATTCTTGAAAGATTGTTCACCAAAATGTCTGCTGTGTTTCAAATATCCCAGCATTGATGCTGCATCATGATTATTTCTACTTAAAAATATTTGTTTTGTCTAAGAAATTCCAGGAACCACATGGGCTTGTTAACATAATCATGTAATAATGGTGACTGAAGTCTCCCTCTACCCAATTGCACCTATTCCTCACTTAATCATTTTAATTCATTCCTAAAAGCCCTGCCACAAAGTAAAAGCTGTTAAAATAAAAATATTTTCAGTAATTACATTGGATTAAATATGACTATTCCATCCCAATCTAAGTTACCCAAACCATTTCACAGGTAGAAAAATAACCAAGTTCACATTAATAAAAAGCAACAATTTCAATATCAATGAACATGGTTTGTCCATAAAATGTAATATCTTATAATAGAAGTGCATTATACTTGCCAAAGAAAGAAGAGCAGATTTGAGAGTGGGTAGCAATGGCTGTAGGAGGAGGGAAAGGTTCAATTTTTGAGAAACTTGGAAAGTCATATGGTTCTTATTCAAGCAGAAAACTTTTTGGAGCTCATGGTTATCCTATACTCACCCTGTACCCACAAATAAAGTTATAGCACAGGAAAACACCTTTAGGGCAAAATAAAAACTAAAGACGAGAGAGCTGTGAAACATATGGGAAGAAGGCTTATCGTAGTCGATGGAAGTACTGCAGAAGATGTTACTTACCCATCTCTCCTCCACAACAGGAGACCACCACCTCATGCTCCCCAGGAGGTTCTCCCAAGTTTGATGTTAGTTTCTGAGCTCTGAGATTCACCAGCCCCCTCTCTCCTTTAGCTGTGCTGGTTACTAGGAGGAGGCCAGTAGCCCGTGGTTGTATGCCATCTTGTCAGAGGGAACATGCATTCTTCCAGATCTATGGTTCACAGCATAAATATTATGTTCAAAGCCTTCATGGCTTAGTTTTTGAAACTCAGAAGTCCCTTTTATTCCAGTTTGATAACCTTAAATTTGGCTTTGGGTACCAGTGTTCCCAGGAAACATCTCAGGAAAGGTTCGTTAATATCTCAAACTATGAAGCTGCAGTACACATCAGTGCAGGCACATGCATGTTGACAACAATCATGTGTATATAGTTTTAAGGGGAAAAGACTATATACCACTACTGAAAGTTTTCCTTCGTTTTAATTTGTGCTTTTGTTCCTCAAAAATCCTCATTTAGTCTATGAAGTATTAAGGACAGAGGTTTCTTTCTGCATTTTACTGACAGGGAAACATAGGCAGAAAAAATAATGCTATTAAATGGTTCTCCCAAAATTCCAAAGACTGTGAATGCAAAGACTGTTTCAACCAGCCTTTTTATCTTCCTTCCAAAGAACTGTTGATTACTCATATTGTTTCCAATGGGAGAAATTTAGACTTCTTTCTTATCTTCAAAAATCCAAGCCTCACATTTTACAACTGAATATAATTTTAAACATGCCAAATCTGGATCTAGTCAGAACTGCAAATACATCAAAATAACTGACAGAGTTAAAGCAGATGGTGATAGCAAACAACAAGGGTGTTTCATTCATTTATTCCTTCCTTTGCTTCCGCAACAAACATTTACCGGAAGCTTTATTTACTGAGTGCAAACATTTATTGGGTGCTCAGGCCTCTGTTAGCTGCCAGGGATATAAAGCAAAGAAGATGTAAACATGGTTCTCAAAGGATGGAATCTAGGAGAGGAGATAGACATGTAAACAAATAATAGAGAAGAATTAAGTGCTATTCAGAATCCCAGGACGATTAACACTGACTGAGGTGGGGGGAGGGTTATAGACTGAAGCAGGGGTTCTGAAAACAACTCAGGCTTCAGTACTGGTTCTTACAGCCTAGAAATGGAAAGACTAAAAGCGGAGACCAAGTATCACCACATGGTTAAAAGTAAAATAAACTGGCGAAAATTGAGACCCCACAACCAGCTGCAAGAGATATGTTATTGACTAGAATCGTTAAATGGCATTTCCAACAAGACTGAAAAATCCTGAAAACCAGTTGGTAGAAGAAAGAATGTGGAAATTATGTTGCTTTTTTTTTTAAAGCTGACTTGTAATTTTCACTCTTTGGCAGGGCTCAGTTTATAAAGAGGAAGTGGATTTTTAATATATTTACTATAAAGAAAAGTCTTCAATTGGGTAAAATGAACCACAGTCTCTAGAGCACATGGCGCTAATAAAGCTAAACAGCCATTTCCCAAGGGTTCATAAGCTCCCCCCGCCAAGCTCTCTTTTTTTTTAACTGTTCAGATTTGTTCTCCAAGCACCCCTCTGTGATGAAAACACCCAGCACTGGCCTTGACCCAGAGGAAGTGCTTTTGACTGTGGTGGTCCTGAAATAAATCAGCTCTTTTTGAGAGGAACTTGAGGGAGAAAAATCTACAACTCACGTTATCATTCTGGGATTGGGTCCTTGTGAACAGCAGAAGCAGCAAACTTCAAACCTTATCAAGATTGTAATATACATTAAGGAAGTGAAATTGAGCCAGATTTGAAGGAAAGCGCTGTAGTAATTACAGAGTTATGAAGATTTAAAGGCTATGCGTCTGGGCATGCAGAGTGCAACGTGTTTCCTTTGGGTTCAGAGACACCGCAATTACAGGGTTTAAGGGTAGCAAAGCACTGAATTAGAATTCCCCATTAGTTTGATTAATCACTGATGTGAATGCAGGCACTGGAATTGGCTATGGCTCAGTCTGATTTGTGTCTCTTCCTAGTCTTCTCCCCTTCCCTTTACTCCCTCTATTTCCTTTACAAGATCAGAGGCTCCCAGAAGAATACAAACTTTGTATAAATAAGAAATTCAGTGCAAGAAAGTTAAAACTTCCTAGAGCTTAATGATTTCCCTGCAACCCCCGTTGGCTTTGCCAAGAGTTGTATAATAGCTTGTTCCTTCTTCCTAGGCTATCAAATGGTAATGGTATAACAATGACATGTTAGTAAATCTAATAAGAAAATCAGAGAATAAAGTATTTTATGTGGGTGTAGAACAAGTTGACATCCTCATGGGAAGCTCACTGAGATAATAATATATGATATTGTGTTAGGTGAACTATAACAAACAAACAAGCAAAACAATATCTAATCAATTAGACAATAGTGGGCGAGAGTCTGGTTCTTTGGAAGGAACTGTTACGCCCTTCTGATCAACTTGACTAAGAATCTACTTGCAGCCCGGCTGGTGTAGCTCAGTGGATTGAGCGCGGGCTGGGAACCAGAGGGTCCCGGTTCGATTCCCAGTCGGGGCACATGCCTGGGTTGCGGGCCGGGTCCCCGGTGGGGGCCATGTGAGAGGCAACCATACATTCTCCCTCCCTTCTCCTCTCTCTGAAAATAAATAAATAAAATCTTTAAAAAAAAAAAAAAAAGAATCTACTTGCAGAAATGATGTCTTGCTCTGGAAAATGATGTTGTTGGTGTGAGGTTATTATTTTGGGGTCAAGATATTTAACTCAGCGCCTCCACATCAATACAACCAAAAACAACAGCCAATTTTTTGTTTATGAATGGGGAACATACAGGCACAAAAAGGTCAATGCACTAATTCAAACCCAGCATGGCCACTTAGAAAAAGAACGCTGTAAATGAAAATCCAGAATTCTTGACACAAAAGCCCTTTACTGGTCAGGACAGCCTTTAAATTCTGTGCCAAGATGACCTTTGGTGGCTAAGGTGGCTTTGTCAGTGGGAGATTTTTAAATTAAAAATGTCATAGAAATTTACTTATGTGGCCCTTTTCATATTTGCATATGAACTACAGGACTCCTAGGATCAAACATGAGAAAACCAACCAGCCATACCTCTTAAATTATTTTTCTGAAGGTATTTTCTTTCTCCACCTCAATTGTAAAGATCCAGGAATAACAACCCAATGCGCAAAGTAGACATTTTTGTTTCTCATCCTGTCTCAATGGCCTCATAATGTATTCAGTAAGAGTCTGGAAATAATGAAGCTTCTTCATAGAGAAATACAAGGTTCACCATGAGGAATGATAGCACCTAGGAGTCTCCTATAGTAACGGCAACACTAGCAGAAACATTGCAGGAGTTTGAATTTCCTACTTAAGAGAAAAAGAATTTAAAAGGTGACCATCCTACACACTCACTAGTGTACAGATGGAATATCAGTCCACTAAGACAAAAATAAACAGCTTTCCAAGAATTGTATTGAAAAAAAATGGTAATCAAGTGCTTGCATTACAGGCTCATTTTGACCATGTTTCTTTTTTCTTTTTTTTTTTAACATTGTATTTACTTATTTTAGACAGAAGGAAAGGGAGGGAGAAAGAGGAGGGAAATATCAATGTGTGGCTGCCCCTCATGCACTCCTCACTGGGGGCCTAACTTGGCCCACAACCCAGGTATGCACCCTGACTGGGAACAAACCGGCAACTCCTTGGTTCGCAGGCTGGCACTCAATCCACTGAGCCACACCAGCCAGGGCTCATTTTGACCATGTTTCAACATATTTCAAGTATTTTCTACTGACTTCAGGGAGAACCTCACCCCTGGTTGCTAGGAAAGTCATGTTAAAAAGATGGGGAAAATGAAAGAGACAAAAACATGGATTTGATTTTTCAAAATTATTTTCCATTTTAATCTTTTTTTTATTTGCTCTTGGGATACAGCATCTTCACTTTGAACCACCTGTACATCTTTGTGTAGTTTTGCTACAGTGGCAGACAGTCATTTGTTTACCCTTTCTTCCTTTCTAACAGAAATCTCAGTTTTGTTCAGATGGCAATAGCACCAGTCAATCTGTTCACCATCCTAGACTCCCTTGCATTCAGGGTTGGCCACATGATGCAGTTCTCGATAAAGATGTCTATGTGGATTTCTAGGAATGCTTTTGCTGTCCTTGTACAGTTGCTTTCTCTTTCTGCTTCTTTCTTCTTCTTTGGCCCTGGAGAATGAACTCAAGGTTGAGATGAAAGGGTAGTCTTATGCCTGTGACATACATGAGGATGGAACTCTCATGCAAAGGGATAAGGTTCCTGGAATATAAGAGAGAAGGCAACTGCCCTAGACCTGGAGTCCCTCCTCTTCCAGATTTCTTGTATTTTGAGAAAAGATCACTCCCTATTTGGGTCAGCTACTATACATGGAGTCAGATGCAGTTTTGATAGATAGGTTCCAGGAAAGGTCAAGAAGACAACATATCTGGGACAAGGTGATACATGCAATATATGCCTGAGAGAGAAAGTGGGGGAAAGGTCAATTCCTAGGTCCCAAAATTGATGGGAGATTCACAAGGACAAAGAATGTGAGAAAAGACCCTCACCCACCCCAGAGGCCTGTGAGGATCCAGAGCTGAGGTATACGAAATTGCAAATGAAACCAACCCTTACCCCCAACAGACATCAGGGCAGAGGAGGGACCTTAGCTTTAAAAAAAGTGCAGTGGCTCTCAAAGTGGTTATTTAAATACCTGGGCTGTGTCTTTCTGTAGCTAAAGAGAAGGCTACTAAAGAGTCTGTTTCCACAGGCCCAAAGCGGAACAACTTGAAAAGGAAAAATGAATAGAGAACTGATTGTGATTGTATCATGGTGTGAGGTACCAAGTCCACTGTGGGAGAGGGAGCTGTGCAAATCATGGAGCACTCAGGAAAAGAGCTCTCTTCTTCCTTCTGGGAGTAGACTATGTTGTCTCCGAGAATTCATACTTATCCTTGGGAGACCTCTGGAAGTGTGTGTGTGTGTGTATGTGTGTGTGTGTGAGAGAGAGAGAGAGAGAGAGAGAGAGATCCATAGCTACTGTTGGACAATCTGAAGAGTAAGGGATGCATCTGCCCCCACCTAGGCACACAGATCATGAGAGAGAGTGGATAGAATACCACCCCTGGGGACTGCAGAGGTACTTGTTGACTAATTCACACTGGAGGAAAGGTCCTTCTTGGTGGGGAAAGGATGTATCCTGGGTGAGAATAGCTCTAGCGAATGAACATTTCCAAGAGACAAAAGGCAGAGGTGGAAGAAGGAATGGATTCCACTGAGAGGAGCCAACTTGAGGGCAGGGGAGCAAGGATAGGAAGTGGTGTGTGCCTCTAAAGGTCCACCTGTGAAAGTCTAAACTCCCTGAGGGTTAACAAGGTTTCACATTCTTTCCTGCACATGTGGTTTTCTCTTTTGATGCTCCTTAAACCTTGAACACACTTACAGATCTGCATAACTGTCTGGCTGTGTGTGTTAGGGAGGAAAGTAAAAGTTGAGAATTCCAATTACTCCTGAAGCTCCCAGAGATCCTTGCATAGAAAACAGCAACTTACCCAGGATAAGGTCCTCCCACATTCCAGACCTGCACCCTCCATGAAGTTTATAGAGCCCTCTGGTGGAGTCAGGAGTAATACATGACTCAGAAAAGCCAAGGGATGCAGGTTGACAACTTCAAAATGGACTGGGATTCAATCCATACTGTTCCCAAAAATCTGTGGAGAAACAACACTTAAGAGTCATATGGAGTCCTGGCTGGTGTAGTTCAGTGGACTGAGTGCAGGCTACAAACCAGGGGGTCGATGGTTTGATTCCCAGTCAGGGCGCATGCCTGGGTTGCAGCCCAGGTCCCCAGTGGGGGCCATGTGAGAAGCAACCATACACTGATTTTTTTTAAAAAAGAGTCATATGGAAACTTCCATTTGATTTACAGAGGCAAAACACCAGTAACAGTGCCCGCTTCAGAGTTGACAGGCAGTAATTGGGCAGCCACTATGATGATTATGATTATTGAGATTCAGTTGCTATAGATATCCTGTGGCCTTAAATGATCTGAGAATGGTTGACAGAGTAAGAAGCCCCATAAGCTCAGAACAAGTAAGTTGTAATGTGAAGAGTTTGAGGGCATAGTCAAAAAATCCAGCTCCAAATCTATCCTTAACCTTTCTTCCTAGCAAGTATATGTTGGCCACCAGAGCTCATGAGCATCACACTTAGACCATAAGTCTGAAGACTCCTGGGAGCCGTGTTTATTGCTCCAGTGCTTCTTGCTCCAGAAAAAGCACATCCCTTTTACTGTAGTCCCTTTGGAGCTGTTTCCCAAAGGGTCAGCAGGTGTTCTGAAAGGTCTGCCATGCATCATGTCAGAATATGCTGCATGAGTTTGAGAGAAAAATCAGAGCAAAGTATGGTCAAAAGGTAAGGTGGGAGTGGAGAAGAGAGGAAGATAGGACCAGACAGTGTCTCAACAGGAAACAGTTGGCACATTCAAATGATGATTTGAAGAGGGTTCTTTTACAAAGGCACTAATTATACAATGTCAGCTAGTGGGAAAATGCAGGAACTCAGGGCAAGCAGCAGCAGAGCTGTTACCACCCCTAGGCCTAAAGGGATTAGGAGGGAGAGAAGTTACCAGAAGGAGAGAGGAATGTAGTCTTCCTTGAAAGAAGCAGTGACCTTAGGTTAACAGAAAGAGTCAACCCAAATAGGGGAACTAAGCATTATAAATATCTGGACCTTACTGTCCTCCTACCCTCTGATTTACTTCCAGAACTCTTTCCAGTTTGACCCCAACTGGAAGCTTATGGTCAAGGGAACCCTGTTGACATAATCTGCATAGATCAAGCACCTTAGCCACAGAACAGGTTGGAGAAGGGTGGAGAAGGGCCAATAAAAGATATCTAGCACAATAGAGGAGGGACATCTAAGGAGTTGTTTTGGTGTGGTTTGTTTGTTTGTTTGTTTTTGTCACGAAAACTAGACCACAGATCCATTAGCAGCAGGATAGGCTTGTATAATTAATTATCCCTCAAATGATGATGGGTTTATGTTCACCATCCAAACTTTCTCTTTGCTCTTGGGGTGAAAGACTGCCTCGTGTTGGAAACAGTCCTGTCCAGGAATAGGAGTAGGAATATAAGATCCTATCAAGAAACGGTTTTCCCTGTGGCTCTTCGCAGGACCACAGGGAACTAGAAAAAGATACAGTGACAGGGTAGGAAAAGGTGCCAGGGGTGGGAGTTGGGCAGAATGGAAGTGCCCATAAAGGAAAAGAAACCTTTGGCAGTCAGAGAATAGTACAGAATAGAAAGTGACATACAAAGTGTAGTCAGGGGTCCTTAATAAATGGTTTCTGCCAGGAAATTAGGGGAGAGATGGGGGACAGGGAATGGGGTCCAGTTGAGATATCACATTTTTCATAGTCCAAGATTCGACTGCCCTTTTCACCAACATACTCCTGGAAGTTGTACAGATCTTTCCCTAACACCACAGCTGTGTGTGTGTGCGTTTTTTTCACTTGTCACTAAATAGTCAGCATTCAAAGAAATGCTTCTATTTTGGGGGCATTACCATCTCTAAAACAAGAGGCAGAAAAGTAGAGGGAGGCAGCTACGGGCTGCGTTTAATCTTCTCTAATATCGCAGTGCGAAGGAAACTGGGGAATGAAAACATAGTCATTTAGAAAATGGTTGATGAGTCACTGATTGGCACCGGGTGGAGAAAAAGAGAAGTCATTATTCATTCAGAGTATGCCTAGTCTTTTAAAAATAGGCTCCTCACTCTGCTGGAGGGGGTGTTTGGGCTTTAGAGACTGAGAGGATGGTGGCAGAGGGCAAGGGCTAGGATGGAAACTGCTCAAGGCAGGCAGGGCCCTCCTCCATCTAGATGCATCTCAGCTCTTGAAAACCCTCCAGCTTTAAGAAGCAGAAAGACGGATTAATGCCACTTTGTTCCTCTTGTACCTTTTTCTTGAAGCCTTAATAATACTTTTTGGGAAACTTCAGCTTCAAGGGAACTGTGCCAAGTAGAAGAGACAGCACTTTCTGTGACCATAATTTTGCCAACAGACCCAACACTCCATTACTCACCGAGTTCCTTTTCCAGGTCCTGAGGTACACAGGTCTCTCTTCATCTCCCTGCTTTTGTCCTCTTTGTTGTTCATTATTTGTTCTATAATTGAGTTGGTGGGGTGGTGGATTTAAATCTGTCAAATTAGAACATGGTGAAATGTTTGCTGGAGGAGGAAAATTAAAGTCCTGAATAAGCAGAAGCTAAAGATTGCCTGGAAATTTTGTTTCTGTATGTATTATAGGAAAACAAAATAAAAATCTTGCCTACTAAGGGTTTTGCTAAGGATAGTGCTTGGGCATTGACATGCAGATCTGGGTAACCAGAAAGAGCTTGATTGGTTTACACTGAGAAAGGCAGAGAAAAGAATGGATCTAGAAGGTAAGAGATGGCAAAGGACAGAAAGCCTAGGGACCTTTTGAAAGTCAGGGAAAAGAAGGGGCAACTGTTGGGTTGTGATGAAATTAGCCAAGAGGAACTTGGTTCTATGTTATGAATTGGTACTTTACATTTTGTTGATACTACAGGAAAAATTTAAGTAGCTTTTGAATTTTGGGGGTTGTTCTAGTGGTGTTTCTTCTGAATGCAGAACTGAGCTGAGGGGGACAACATGGTGGCCTGAATTTATACAGAATACAAGCTTGGCTTGTATTGCATTCGTGCAAATGCATGTACCCCCCACTACCATGTATACTTTACAACATACATACAGCTTTCTTACATTATATTTTGGCTTGTCACTTCCTTAATTATTATACTTGTACTTGCTCATACTGGGATAAATTCACTTACTCTAACTAGAGACAATAGAGAAAAGTCTGATGCTGGATCTAGTTTCAAAAAAGTAGGCAGATATGCAAGGCCCAAATTTATCCCAGCTTGGAATTCTATCCCAAATCTTCAATTTTTAATATTCAAAATCTTCCACATTTTAGTTTCTATATTCTTCGAGAAACTGCTAAGGTGCTGGAGGTAAAAGAGACTCAGTAGCCTACAGACTGTTGGGAGCCTGCAACTACAGTTACATCTCATACAACACTATTTTAAACATTGTTGTATATACAACATACATTTTCACTGTTAAATATTTAATTTTTATCAGGACAAATAATTTGCATTTTAATTTTATACACTCCTTTCTTAGTCCTTCAAAACCCTAAAAACTACTTAGTCATACACACTCTTCTTTTGTCCAACCAAGATGTAATTCTTCTAGAAAGAAATAGTAAAGCAATATGCTAAAAGAATTATATATCATAATCTAGCAGGATTTGTTCTAGGATTGTAAGGTCTCAACAGACATCTAAGAGGTATTTGATAAGATATAATGCCCATCCTGATAGTAATTCTTAGCCAACTAAGAATATAAGGACACTTTCAAGTTAAAGGATATCTCTCTTAAACCAACAAAAGAACTAGAAGCATTCCCATTAAAGTAAGGAAGAAACAAAGAACTCCTGACACCACCATTCTTGTTCCATTGTTGTTCACTATTGCCTGGTAGGTTCTAGCCACTGTGATACAATGTTAAATAGCATCAAGTGAAATAACTTGTCAACATTCCCAGATGATTACTTGTTTGTCTAAAGAAGCCAGAAGAATCTAATGAAAAACCAATGGGCCAAATAATCAAATTCATTAACGTAAGCCAGTTATAAAACAAATACATAAAACTCATTTTTATCATGTTTTCTATAAATTAGCAATCTCCAGTTAGAAAATATATTGAGAAGAGATTGCATTTTTAATAGTAACTTGTGTTTTTAAAAGTTAGTTTCATTATGCACAAGGTGTTCATCTGTGACATCCAGCAACAAAGATGATTACTTCTTTTGAGTATTTACTATGTTCCAACTGCTGAACTGAGGCCAAGCTTTCCAAAGTGTATATTATAGAGAAAAAAACTAGCACATCCATGGATATCACTGCTTAGAATGAGACTTAAGAAGTCTCCTTTTAAAACTAAATGTATTTCAGTTAATAGATGGGGGATTTGTTTTAAGTGGGGAAACGCAAATGCTAACAAAGGCAGTGTGCTGGATTGGTTCCATTTGCCCCTCCCCACTCACCTACTTTCCTTCCTCTTCCTTCCTGAGAGGCTGGTCTTCATGGCTTACATCATGGGCTCCCTTGCTTCTGGCTAGGCTCATCACGTGGGGACCCCCCGCAGGAAATGGTGGGGAGGAAAGTGAGGCTGGTACACTTCTACAGTATCCTGCTTCCTCTCCAGCAAGGGTCCCTGAAGGTTGACTGGGCCATGGTCTTACAACCTTCTCTAAACAGCTCCTCAGTTCTGACCATGCTTTCCCCTTTCCCCTTTCAGCTCTGGTGTGATAACAGCTCCCTGCAATAGCTAGCCTTGGATCCTGCACTATCCCTTAGCTGGTTTCCTTGAATTCTGCCCACACTTTTGTAACAGATCCCTTAACTAAATGTTCCTCAAAATTATCCTGACTGAGTCCTAGCTGGTGTAGCTCAGTGGATTGAGGGTGGGCCCACGAACCACAGAGTCACTGGTTTGACTCCTACTCAGAGCACATGCCTGGGTTGCAAGCCAGGTCCCCAGTGGGGGGCACGCAAGAGGCAACCACATTGATGTTTCTCCCCCTCTCTTTCTCCCTCCTTTCCCTCCTCTCTAAAAATAAATAAAATATTTTTAAAACATTACCCTGACTGATACGGTGATATGTAAGTGACTCAAGTCTGGGAAGCCAAACTGTGTTATTAAGTCATCATAACAACCTTTTAAGATGAATATCATTATCCCCATTTGACACAGGAGGAAAGTGCGGCTTAGAGAGTCTAGGTAGGTTAAGCAATGTTACCAAACTATTAAACAGCAGTGGTGGGCCAGAGGAGAAGTCTGGTGTCTGTCTTCTGCCTTAACACTTCATCACACAGCCTCTCAGGTAAACCCAAAGCTGTGCCCGGCCTTGCTGCTAACCCATCATCTCCTTGTAGTTTCTCCAAGTGAAATACAAGAGTAACTCTGGCCAACTGTGATCTAACTCCTCAGGTTTCTTTTCCTCAGGCCAAAAGCTTCAGAAGGCCCTGTTCTGAGGAGTGGCTGGTTATGTATCCTTTTGAAAATCTCTTCAAGTAGCTAGTGGCTTGGGGGTTCAGGAATGAAAAGGATCCCTATACACTAATCTTTAGGCTCCCACAGAATTGACATTGCTGTAATTAACTATGTTCCATTTGAGATAGTAAAACTAAAACATATTAAGTCCACACTCACACAAGATTGCAGGCTCCTGAGGTGATTCCAGCCATTCTGACCCACAAGAGGTCTCAAAATTTAAGCCAACTAATAATGATTCATGTTGTTCTCTATACTTCCACGGATTTTAAAGATTTCATAAACAACACTACATTTTATATAATCACTTTAGGAGGGAGGGGGGCTTATACTTTACTCTTTACATAGAGGGAGGAGATAAAAAATTTTAAATAATTTGATGAAGCTCATTTAACTTTTTACTGAGGAAAATCTGAGTGATCTTAGCCTTTTATCTACTGTTTCCTTCTTGCTTTCTTTCTAGGAGGACAACTATTCTTATAGATTCAAATATTTAATTGTTTTTAAATAAAAATTATCTTCAGATTTTAATAACAGTGATACAAATTCAAATGCTCAGATGGTCCTTAGAAGGAAGTGTAGCATTGTGGCTAAGAGCTAAAACTTAAGTATCAGAAGCCCTGAGACCAACTCCCCAGCTGTGTTATGTTAGGAAAGTTTCTTAACTTCTTTGTGTTTTAGATTCCCCGTGTGTAAAATGAGACTAATATGGTATTTACTTCACATGGTTATTGGGAGAAGTAAATGAGACAGTTCATGTAAACCTTTAAACATGGTGCTTAACATATAGTAAACACTCAATAATTGCTAATTATTATTATTACTATGTTGAAGGCTCTATGATAGGCACTGAGGAAGGTCAAAGATGAAAGAATTTCTGCAAGCAAGTGGATTATTATTTTATAGAGAATAATGAGCATAAACAACTATAATACAAGGCAGAACTAATAGATGGTCTGATAGAAATATGCTGTCATAACAATACAGAAGATGAAGAAATTATTTCCAGCTTTATATTCTAGGGAAGGATGCATGATGGAGTGCCATTTGGATTGACCATAAAGATGGTTGAGCCTTTTATAGTAAGATTAGGAGGGAAAGGAATTCTAGGTAGAGGAACAATGGGAACAAAGGTCCAGAGGAAAAGGGATCAATGTTATTCTCAGGGAAGAGCTTAGGTGGAGCACAATATGCATTAGGGATGAGGGGACACAAATGAACTAGAAAAATGGACAGGGACTTGAAGGATGGACAGGAGACAAGGAAGAAGATAGGCTGCTGGTGGGTGGGCAAGTGGGCACATAAGAAACAGAAGCCAGTCCTTGGCTGGTGTGGCTCAGTGGATTGAGTGCCAGTCTGCGAACCAAAGGGTCGCTAGTTTGATTCCCAGTCAGGGCACATGCCTAGGTTGCAGGCCAGGTCCCCAGTAGGGGGCACATGAAAGGCAACCACTACTTGATGTTTCTCTCCCTCTCTTTCTCCCTCCCTTCCCCTCTGTCTAAAAATAAATAAATAGGAAATTAAGAACAATCTAACAATAGCCAGAAGGCAGAGAGGAGAGGACTGTGGGGAGAATGGTTTTCAGGAACTACTATAAAGAACACATGTACAAAACCAAGGGGGAGGGTGGAAGCAAGGGAGGGTGGTGGGTTTGACTGGAATGAGGGAGAGTGGGAGGGTGAAATGCAGACAACTGCAATTGAACAACAATAAAAATAATTTAAAAATTAAAAAATAAATAAATAAAAATAAATAAATAATCTTTTTTAAAAAGAAATTGAAGCCAAGAATGGAAGGAGAAGTAGAATGGAGTTAGAAGTCTGTTTTCCTACTCCTGACTTTCTATTCATTAGGCCATGAGACCTATGGACCCAGTTTCTCTATTTAGAAATGGGGGCATTGGACCACATGATTGCCAAGACCATTTCCATCTATATTGCTGGGAGCCTAAGAAGCCAAGGCAGATAGTAAGCCATCTGCAGCCTGAGGCAAAATCTAGTAATGAAGTGGCAGGGCCACACTCATGCTAACAATGCCTAGAGTTTAGTTTAGGGACCATGTCAACTGTTCTTCATGAAGCCTTAAACCCAGGCTAGGGCACGCTCCCTTCTACCCATTTTGAAGGGGGGAAATGTTCTGTGGGGCCAGGGTTGTACATCTCTCCTAACAGAGCTGAAAGTCCCCCTCTCCCAAGAAACAAGATAAGAACATTTTACAGAAGAAGGACCTCCTCATCATTTGTCTTGGAGCAAAAGCAAGGGCTACATAGTTTGGCCTTAGTGATGATGCAAAGATCAATGGAGACTTTTTCATGTAACATAATAACAGCATTTGAGGGGCTTCCAATTTTGGTAAGGGGAACATAGTAATTTAGACCAACACTCCCACAGAAGACAGATAAAAAAATGCTGAATGGGATGTCTATCAGTCAAGGTCTCGCCAAGAAACAGGAATGACTCCAGTTATTTTAACAGAGGATTTAATATAAAGAATTGTTAACTAAGTATAAAGTCATTAATTAGGTAACTGAAAAGGCAAAGAGAAAACACTAAAGTTATCACAGAATTAGCACCTGCTAGAGGTAGCTACCACTCCTGGGGCTGAGGAACAAAGGAAAGAGGTTAGAATTGTCAAAACATAGGGGTTCCCAGTTCCATGGGGGTTGAGACCCAGACTTCTGAAGATGTGGCATCAGCCACTGATGCTGTTGTTTTTTGTGGGGAATGGGAGTGGGGAAAAGGGCAGGGATGGCAATGAAGTTGATCTGGAGTGTTAGAAAGCCGCAAACTGGATTTAACTGCAACAGGAAGGAAGTACTACAACCAAGAAGTTGCACTTCTGCTATGCTGCTCACAAGAACAAGAAGCCAACAGGAGAATGTCCTCCCTTCCTCTATGGCCTTCTACTCTAGTCTAGTGCCCCCATTGGCAGAGGCTAATAGCTAGCTGGCTAGCTTTAAAAGTAGAAATAGGTTTGCACAGAAAGTGTTCAGTATATTTTCATGGTTGTGAAACAAGTCTCCGGAACTTTTTCATGTTGCAGAACTGAAACCCTGTACTCATTAATCAACAACTTCCTTTTGCCCTGCTTCCCCAAACCCCTGGTAACCAACATTCTACTTTCCATATCCATAAATTTGACTACTTTAGATACCTCATATAAGTGGAGTCACATAGTATTTGTCCTTTTGTTGTAACTGGCTTATTGTATTTAGCATAATGTACTCAAGGTTTACCCATATTGTAGAATGTGATATTTCCTTTATAAGGTTGCATAATACTCCATTATATGTGTATACCACGTTTTGCTTATCCATTCATCCACTGAAGAACATCGCATTGCTTCCACTTCTTGATTATTATAAATAGTGCTGCTATGAACATGAGTATGCAAATATTTCTTTGAGACCCTGCTTTTAATTCTTTTGGAGATATATCCAGAAGTGCTATTTCTGACATATGGACATATGGTAGTTTTATTTTTAATTTTTTGAGGAATCATCATATTGATTTTCATAGTGATTGAAGCATTTTACAATTCCACTAACAGTGCACAAGGGTTCCAACTTCTCCACAACCTCACCAACACTTGTACTTTTTTAGATAGTAGCTATCCTAATGGGTGTGACATGATACCTCATTGTCGTTCAGATTTGCATTTCTCTAATGATTACTGGTGTTGAGCATCTTTTTATATGCTTACTGGCATCTCTATGTCCTCTTTAGAGAAATGTCATTCAACTCCTTTGTCTGTCTTTTAATTGGATTATTTGATTTTTTGTTTTTGAGTGACAGGAGTTTTTTATACATTCAATATATTAACTCCTTATCAAAGATATAATTTGCAACATTTTCTCCCAGTCTATAGGTTGCCTTTTTACTCTGTTGATTGTTTCCTTTGATGAACAAAAGTTTTTTAGTTTTATGTAGTCCAATTTACCTATTTTTGCTTTCATTGACTATGTTTTGATAACCAAGAAATCATCGTGCAAACTAATGTCATGAAATTTTTCCTCTATGTTGTCTTCTAGGAGTTCATTTTGTACGTCATCAGACCATAACTGAACAGTTGTACAGGGCCTTAGAATACAATGAGAGGCCCAAGGGCACCAGGGGGCAGCTGCAGCATGGATTCATAGGGTCCAGGCACCAGCAGTAAAAGAAGGTGGTGGATGACACCTTGGGACATAAGCACTAGCTCCAACATCCAGGCCCCAAGGCTGCCATCATTTTCATGTTCCTTCAGGAGTTAGTTTTATTTGTAAAATAGTGATATAATGAAACTCCAAGAGTCTCTCTAACTCTAAACAGCCTGTCATGCATTCATTTAGTCTACATTTGCCATGCATCATTTATATAGGAGACATGGTTCTAAGCACCTTGCATGTTCTAGGTCTTTCCATCTTTAGGATGCACTAATCAAGCATCTAATATGTGCCCAGAAAAACTGTATGCACTAGGGATTAAACATGACGAAGATATACCCTTTATGGTCAAGGAATTTATCATCTAGCCAAAGTCACAAGGGTTTTTTTTCCCACTTTTATATTTTTCCTTCTCCCTCTTTTTATTATACTCTGGCTCTTATTTCTCCCTGACTGATCTACCATATAGCTCAACATATGTCAAGCTGTTAACATATGGCATGTTTTGCAAACACATAAACAGTGGCACATGTGCAACCATATATTCCTAGCACACAGATGCCCCAGCTTGGCTTTGTCAGTCTCAGCATTTGGTAAGCCTCTCTTAGAAATTCCAGAATGCACTAGCTGCCCAAGTGGTTAAAATAAGTTGTTCCAGCCCTGGCTGGTGTAGCTCAGTGGATTGAGCGTGGGCTGGGAACCAAGCGGTCCCAGTTCGATTCCCAGTCAGGGCACATGCCTGGGTTGCAGGCCAGGTCCCCGTGAGGACCATATGAGAGGCAACCATACATTGCTGTTTCTCTCCCTCTCTTTCTCCCTCCCTTCCCCTCTCTCTCTAAAAATAAATAAAAATAAAATCTTTAAAAAAAATAAGTTGTTCCATGTCTTCTTTGGTGCAGAACACTGTCTCCCCACCTTTTTAATTTAGAGGCATTTAATACCAAAGGCTCTGTCATGACCTCAACTGGTTAAGATGTTCTGACCAGAGGTCAAGTTATCCATTAGAGAATCTTTTGTTTTTCCATTTGGCAGTGATTCATTATGTACTCTGTGCCAGTGAATCAGCCCTACTAAGACAAGAATGGGATGAGACCTAAGAGTCTTAAGTCTATTTTGTCTGCTTAAACATAAAAATAAGTCTGTGTAGCAGATTCTCTAAATGCCTCACTCATGTCCTTCAACACTCACCATTTCTGTGCATGACAGTCTGAATGCCTGAATCTGTATTTCTTTGAGGACTTTCTCTGCTCATGGACACAGTAGGCCCAAGGAGCTCCTATACTACTTTTCCCCAGTATCCCTCAACCAATAACTGATGAGAAATGATGGATAAATGCCCGGCTGTCCCACCTTCAGTGGGATAATTGTGAGGCAGTGGATCCCAGGACAGCAATTGTGAGGCAGTGGATCCACTGAGAAATTTGCTTGATAGTGTATCCTCATTGATTCCTTCCTCTTCTTGTCTGTTCTCCAAAACACACTACCAGTGTTTCCTAGCATTACCCCATAAACGAAGTGCTTCCACTTGAATCCTTGTGTCAGGGTCTTCTTCTGGGAGTACCCAAATTAAGACAATCTGTAATTCAACTTGGGGAAAAATGTAATCAATTATAAACAGGATTTCCTCAAACTCAGAGTTTTTATGGGTGTCCCAGGAGGCTAAAATGCTCCTGGATGTTTACAAAACTAGCAGCAGCTCCCAACCTGTTAGAAATACTGTGCCCAGATTCTACTTGGTCACTTGATGCAGTGAGAATTTGTCCCAGCAGCTAAGCAGCATTTTCCTGCCCTGGCCTTGTGGCAATGTAAGTGGAAAAGATTAAGAAAGTTAAATTCTTCCACTTTCTCTGTTCCTGTGTGGCTTTTTGCTGCTTCCCTGTTGAGATCACATCTTTCCCTTTTCTTTGTAAAGATTAAAATGTGCACAAACAATAAGGTAAAGGAAGACAGCAATCAAAGAAGAAAGTGAGCATGATTATTTGTTTGTTCTAATAACTTATCTGAAGCTCAATGTGTACTCAATCTGAGTTAACATTCAACTGCTAAGGGCTCAGATTACACCCAAAGAGTCAAAGCCATTTAACAAAAGTAACTGAAGACAGAAAGTAAAAAGTAGCTCTATACTATTGCCCTTTAACTGGCTACTTCAAATATTTTCAAGTAAATCCCAGTGGCAAAATTTGATTTGTTATAAGGTGAATATCAGGAAGAAGAAAACAAGAGTTTGAGATGAAAGTGAAGCCTATTACATTTCGACCCTTTATCCATTTAGGACCCTCTAGATCAGCACTGTCCAAAATAACTTTCTGCGATAAAGTAATTTACTAGAGCTACACTGTCTAATATGGAATCCACTAGTCATGTATGTCTACTGAGTACTTGAAATGTGGGTAGTGCATTAAAAAATGTATTACATATTATATTAATTTACATACTACATTATTAAATGTCATACAATATAGCTTTATATTATAATATAATGGTTTTTCCAGTTCCAGCCCCACCCCCCAATCCCTTTCTCTTACCTCTCCGCAGTGAAGCCCTGGCTTGAGCTCATTTTTCTGTCTTTGACCCAAGTACCACCTTTAGGATTGGTATTCTGTTCTTGCTGTCCAGACCTGCTCACTGTCCACCACCTCACAGACTTTGGAATCTTTTGTTGGAATTAACCTCAGAGGGGAGTGTCCATCTTCAATGCAAACTTCTCTTTAACCTCCTTTCTATTCACTCAGCCTGGGGACCAAGGCACCAAAGAAAAAAAAGGTGACTGCTTCAAACCTTGCATCTCCTTCATAGTGCCTCCTCTTCATACCTAGGCTTGCCCTCAGTTTGTGGAGAGACCTTGAAAAATTTTTCCCTGTGTAATAGTGAGGTAGATGCTGTCAGATGTCTGCATATATCCCCTTAGAGCCCTTTGCTGTCTTCATGTACATCTGTCACTCCCCCACCCCTGACTGGCACCTGCATCTGTTTGTTGGAGGATAGTCCTCAGGTTGCTACAACTCATGTTGTCCTCGCAAGGAGATCCAGAAGTACCTGGAGATCTATGCTGCAGTGAGTCCTGATTCATTGACTATTATGAGGAGGAAAGTTTAAAAATACTCCAGCTCCCTTGCCCCCTGATGAGGACCTACACTGTCCCAGAGCAGGACTGAGCCCAAGTTACCCTCTTGGGGACTTAGCTTGATATATCACTACCCTTTGGAATGCTTCCCATTCCAGTTCTATTTCCTTACTGGTTTTTATGAACCTTCAGTCTATGAGGAAATCCAGCCTAAAACAATTAATGATTTCTTTAAGTGAAAAACCAAACCCTAAAATCTGCTAAAGGCTCTCTTTTTGTAATCTTTTAAAAAAAGAAAAGCTTGTTTTTAAAGGGAATGGTAGGACTCATGGACAAGGACAACAGTGTGGTGATTGCAAGTAGGGACTAGTGTGGGTGGAGATGGAAGAGGGTATAAGGAGGATAAAAGGTAACGGAAAAATACAATAGAAAATAAAAATGAAAAATAAAAAATTATATATAAAGAGGATGGTGGACAGAAATATTTTCCTCCAATTAAACATTTAAAAATATTTTTAGCTTAGATGAACAGATCAGTGTTACCTTAAACTCTTGAAAAGGTTGTTATCTGTTAGACAGACATATTTGTAAAGATTCTCAATCCAAACATTTGATCAGTAGTTTAGTATCAGGCCCTCAAAATATAAAAGGAAAGAGAGGGACACTTTTAGATTCAGCAAATATTTTTTGCAGGTGGACAATATTTGAGGCATTTGTTCCAGATGAAGAGATGAAAGTAACAGGGTACCCCACATTGCTCTCAATTTCACACACTTCCAACGGAGTCTGCTAATCTCATTGCTGCTTTGCCAAACATAATTGGTGACAGGGGCCTATTAAAGATGGAATTGGGCTCTTCAATATCTTTTTTGAAAATTCACCAAAGGGCTATTTCATGACCTAGTTTCTTTATAAGTAGTAACGTATGGAACATCTTATTTTGAGTCCTCAGCAGCTGCCAAAACCTTATTGTATCAAATCCAACAAATCACAGCCATCCGGGAGCTCTATTAATAGCAAGATAATTTTCAAGTCCACTGTACCACGTAGCGTTTTGTTTTTTGGTGAGGCATATAATACATTTCATATCACGTCTGGTGAGTCGTGTTTTGAGGTTGCATTTTTAAAAATAAATCAAGATTGTTTTAAATTAGAGCACCAAAAATTCATCATTGTTTGGTATTTTGGCATGAGATAATGTGGTACCACACTTAATATCTAGGTTTGTGGACCCTAAATTAAAACATACTTGTCTCTTTTATGTTCTTGCACTGTGTTTCTTGGTGTTTATCAGGAATCACAGAAGTGTAAAAAGAAAATAGCTCTCTGGAAAAGAAGCAAGTTGTGATAATTCCATGAAACATATTATTTGATTTGGATTCTGGTCTACTTAGGGGCACCTCAGATGAGGGAGAAGAACTGTACAGGGTAAGAAAACACATTTCCCTGTTTTTCAAACCATTTATCAAGTTCATGAGTGTGTGTTTTCTGCATGTGTATATCTTGTGTAAAAGTCTTTCCCTACCACAGGATCATAAAGATATTGCGATGGCTAATTTTTTGTGTCAGCTTGGCTTGGCTAGGCTGTGGTGCCTGTTGCTTGGTACAACACCAGTCCAGATATCGCTGTGAAGGTATTTTATAGATGTGATTAACATTTACATAAGTAGAGTTTGATAAAGCAGATTACCACCCGTAGTGTGTGTGGGCTTCATCCAATCAGTTAAGGCCTTAAGAGAAAAGACTGAAGTTCCTCAAGGAAGAAGGAACTTGGTCTCCAGTCTGCTTTCAGACTCAATACTGCAGTATTAACCCTTGCCGAATTCTTAACCTAATGGTTTTCCCTGAAGATTTTAGACTTTCCAGTCCCACCCCTACAATCATGTCAGTCAATCACTTAAAACTTCTCTCCTCTCTCTCCCCTCATATATATACACATATATATATACACATATATATATGTGTATATATACATAAATAATATATAAATAGAGATAGAATGGATATATAAATATTGGTTCTGTTTCTCTAGAGAACTCTAATAAAGACATTCTCCTATGTGTTCTTTTAAAACTTAAATTTTGGATTTCACAACTAACTTTTAACTATCTGAAGTTGATTTTGTAGAGATATATTCTTAATTTAGTATTTCTTCTGTCAATTTCATGTACTTTGGAAAGTAAGAAGAGATTAATGTGTGTATTTACCAGTCCTCCTGGACTGTAAGCTTGTTTATCTTTTTAAAAGCATAAACATCTAGTCCTCATTGTAGAAATTCTGATTCAGCAAGTCTGAGTTGGGGCCTAAGTATATCTATTTTGTTAATATAGGCAATTGTGAAGTTCTATATAGAAGGAAATATAGATGAATACTTTTATGTCCTTTAGATAGGGAACATTTGAGAATGATATTAAAGGTAATATCCATTAAGAAAATGCTTACAATATTTGACGATAGTAAATACTTTAAACTAAATACAGCTATCAGATATAAGATGAACAAGTGGTGGCAATCTAATGTATAACATGGTGATTATAGTTGACAATGCTGTATTGAATATTTCAAATTTGCTGAGAGTAGAAATTGTGTTCTTAGATAAAAAACACAGGTAACTATATGAGTCAATGAACATGTTGATTAAATCAATGGTGGGAATCATTATATACATATATATATATATATATCAAACCATCACATTGTACAGTTTAAATACGTGAGAATTTTGTCAATTAAACCTCAATCAAGCTGAAAAAATTCACATAGAAAAATGCATCTGTAAGATTTTTAAACTCCTGTCCAGCAAGCAACACTACAAGGAAAGTTGAAAGTAGAAGGACCAACTAAGAAAAATGTAAAATACCTACTAAAGTTAATATCCATATATAAAAAGCTTTTATGAGTTAATATTGCAGAAGCAAATAGAATAAGAACCTGAATTACAGGATATGACATCTGCAGTTGGAGAGGGTGATGGGAAACATATTCTCACACATTCTCTATGGCTGATATTTAGTATGGTTGTAAAGGTAAATAACAGTTATCCCACCACAAGTATCTTTGAGTACCATCTACTACTCCAGCCCCTTGGCCTTCTCTCCTGGGACCTGAGCCTCTGAGTCCAACCATAAATGGTTTTCCCTCAGGACTTTGCTCTGCTAAGGTCATTATCTAGTGTACTGTTGAGTATTTTGAATGTAATCTCCGGATACAAGATATCTGTTGAGTATTCTTAAAATATGTCAGAGCTTAAACTAAGTACACCAAGAAACTAATGAGAAAAATGCATAAAAGTCTACATATTCAGAAGGTTATTACAAAATTGGAAACAACCTAACAGTCCTACAGGAGACTTTGGTTAAATTTGTTATGGTATATCCATATAATATAATATTATGCACATCTTAAAATAAAGACATTAAATGCCCTCAGTATGTAATTAAGGGGGAAATTTTTTAACAACATCATAGTCAGTGTGGTTTCTTTTGTTCGGGTATGTATGTTTTCAAATATTTGTATGTATAAATATATATCTGTATATGCACACACACACACACACACACACACATATATATATATTTTGTATATGTAATTTTAACAGTATTTATCTGTGGCAAATGGCAAAAATAGCCACAAACTATTCCTATCTCTGTATGCCTGTACCTTTGGAATGTGACTTTGGCTCCCTTTAGATCAAAAGATGAAATCTGTCTATTGAGTCTTTGAATCTCTACTTAGCCATGTAACTTGTTTGGCCAATCAGACATTAGTAGATACAGTACTGGCACAGGCCTGAAAAATGCTCGGGCTTTGTGCTTTGCCTCTTGTTGTGCTTGGAATCTTGAGACCACCACGTGAATAGGTGAATAGCATATTGTCCAGTAGGTTAATAGCCTGCTGGAGAGGCCATGTAGAGGAAAACTGAGGTTCCTTGGCCAACAGTCTGCCAATTTGCTAGCTGCACGTGAGGCCATACTCATTATCCGGCCCCAGTCAACCCTCCAGAAGACTGCAGAGATACACTAAGCCCAACCTACCAACCCACAGAATTATAAAGTAATAATTGAGTATTGTTTCGAGACACTATGTTCTGGATGTTTGATATATAATCTCAGGTAGTAGAATTAGGATACTTAAAAGTGCAAATGCATAGGTTCTTTTGAATTAGTGTTTCAGAGTTCTTGGGGTATAGTCCAAGCCGTGGAATTGCTAGGTCAAAACACAGTTCCATTTTTCATTTTCTGAGGAAATTCCTTACTTTTTTCCACAGTGGAAACACCAGTCTGCATTCCCACCAACAGTACACTAGGGTTCCTTTTTCTCCACAACCTCTCCAGCACTTGTTGTTTGTTGAATTGGTTATGATGGCCGTTCTGACTGGTGTGAGGTGGTATCTCACTATGGTTTTAATTTGCATCTGTCTGATGGCTAGTGATGCTGAGCATCCTTTCATATGTCTCTGGGCCCTCTGTATGTCCTCCTTGAAGAAGTGTCTTGTTCATGTCCTTTGCACATTTTTTAATTGGATTGTTTTTCTTCCTGGAGTAGAGTTGTATGAGTTCTTTATATATTTTGCAGATCAAACCCTTGTCCAACATATGTTTGGCGAATATATTTTCCCATACACTTGGTTCCCTTTTCATTTTGTGGATGGTTTCTTTAGCCGTGCAGAAGCTTTTTATTTTGATGAAGTCCCATTTGTTTATTCTTTCCTTTATGTCCCTAGGGGACACATTGGTGAAAATATTGCTGCATGTAAAAGCTTTTAAATTAAAAAAAATGAGGGTTTCTGGCCAAGATGTAGGTGCAGGTAGATATGCTTCAATTCCTTGCACAACCAAAAGAAGGATAACAACCAATTTAAAAACAAACAACAACTACAACTGCCAGAAAATTGAACTGTGTGGAAGTCCGACTACCAAGCAGTTACAGAAACATTCATCCAGACTGGTAGGAGGACAAGAGACCAGAAGCTAGGATGTTGAGGAAGCACAGCAAAGCAGTAGCTGGCATACCAGGTGGGCAAGGTGGTGGCTCGCCCACCAGGCAGTCCCACATTCACATGCAGATAAGGTGAGAGGAAAAACTGAGGAGCAAGACAGATTGCGCAACCCAGGGTTCCAGCATGGGAAACTAAAGATGCAAAACCTCTGGCTGTAAAATCCTGTGGGGGTTGTTCCCTCACTGACCCCTCCTCCACATACGGTGCTACAACACAATGACGTGGGTTACCCCGCCCTGGTGAATATCTAAGGGTCTGCCCCTTACAACGTACTAGGTGCACCAAGTCAAAGAAATATGGTCCAAATGAAAGAACAGGTTAAAACACCAGGAAAAGAACTAAGTGATGAGGAGATAGCCAACCTATAAGATGCACACTTCAAAACACTGGTAATCAGGATACTCACAGAAATGGTTGAGTTCAGTTGCAAAATAAAGGAAGAAGTAAAGGCTGTGCACAGTGAAATAAAGGAAAATAGGGAACCAACAGTGAAGGAACAGAAACCAGGACTCAAATCAACGGTTTGGACCAGAAGGAAGAAACATTCAACCAGAAGAGAATGAAGAAACAAGAATTCAGAAAAATGAGGAGAGCCTTAGGAACCTCTGGGACAACTTTAAACACTCAAACATCCAAACTATAAAGGTGCCAGAAGGAGAAGAGGAAGAGCAAGAAAATGAACACTTACTTGAAAAAATAATGAAGGAAAACTTCCCCAATCTGGTGAAGGAACTAGACATGCAAGTCCAGAAAGGTCAGAGAGTCCCAAAGAAGTTGGATTCAAGGAAGCACACACCAAGATACATCATAATTAAATTACCCAAGATTAAAGATAAGGAGAGAATCTTAAAAGGAGCAAGAGGAAAGGAGAGAGTTACCTACAAAGGAGTGCCCATAAGACTGTGAACTGATTTCTCAAGAGAAATCTTGCAGGCCAGAAGGGGCTGGAAAGAAGTATTCCATGTCATGAAAGACAAGGACCTACATCCAAGATGACTTTATCCAGCAAAGCTTTCATTTAGACTGGAAGGGCAGATGAAGTGCTTCCCAGATAAGGTCAAGTTAAAGGAGTTCATCATCACCAAGCCCTTATTATATGAAATGTTAAAGGGATTTATCTAAGAAAAAGAAGATAAAAAATATGAACAGTAAAATGACAACAAACTCACAATTATTAACAACCACACCTAAAACAAAAACAAACTAAGCAAACAACTAGAACAGGAACAAAATCACAGAAATGGAGATCACGTGGAGGGTTATCAGTGGTGAGGGGGAGGGGGAGGATGGGGAAAAAGGTACAGGGAATAAGAAGCATAAATGGTAGGTATAAAATTGCCATGGGGTTGTTAAGAACAATATAGGAAATGGAGAATCCAAAGAACTTATATATACAACCCATGGATATGAACTAAGGGCTGGAGGGAGAATGCTGGTGGGGTGGTGCAGGGCAGAAGGGAATAAAGGGGAGAAGAAATGAGACAACTATAATAGCATACTCAATAAAATATACTTTAAAAATTAAAACCTCTATGTAATTTAAGCTGTTTAGCAGAATAATAATTTTAATAGCTAATGTTCCAATTGCACATACTATGAGCCAGGTATTGTATATTTTACATATGTTATCTTAATCTCAATAATAACTCAATTGCAAAAATACTATTACCATATCTTTTCTGTGATTGAGGAAAATGAAACCCAGAGAGGTTTATTAACTTGTCCAAGGTCACACAGCTAGTAAAATGGCAGATTTGCAGTTGATCCAACACAGTCTGAATCTGCGGTTTTTACTGGCAGAAGACAGATAAAACCATATGTAAATATGAAAGGTCATTTCTTGAAGATGTGGTATCTGAAAGTTACAGTTGTGAGATACCCAGGATGCTCCCTGGTTTCATACAATTTCATCAATAAAATATTGGGGTGAATGTGGTGGACAAGATGTGCTAGGGCTCAAATTCTTCCATTTTGGTGCTTGTTAGTGACTCTCTTATCAGGATTTGTTGAGGGAGGTGGAGGGTTTTAAACCTCTAACCAAAAGCAGGTTTGTAAATTAACAAGGTTCTTATAATTTATGCTTTCCATCTCTACCAAGACTACCAACAAGAGAGAGCTATTTATAAGTTTGTTTATCCCACGTTCATTTGAGGAAGAGGCATTTTTTATGTCACACTTTCAGCACAGTTCTGCACATGCTACCCACAGTGAATTTAGTGCTCAACAAAAGTTTAGATGATGTTGTTGATAATGATGCTCAGACATACCCAGCAAGTTCTCAAAAGGAGGTGGTGTGGCTCAGCAGTTAAGAGCAGAACTTTAGAGTCAGATTAGTTCTGGATTCAAATGCTGGTGTCACCATTTACAAGTTGTGGGTCCTTCGGCAAGTTAATCTCTTAAAGCTTTTGTTTTTTACTGTGTCAAATAGAAATAAGAGAGTGTTGTGAAGATGAAATGATATGATTCTTATCAAGAACTTGGTAAGAGCTGCTACTCTCTATAATCATTATTGTTGTCTCAATTTATCAGTAAAAAGTTTAGAAACTATAACCTCATCAAATTGTAAATTATTTATAGACTTCCCTGCCATCCAAAGCAAAAGAATAGGAGATCTTTACCATGGAATGACAGAACCGAGAGACTAAAATTCTTGTGACAATACTTTCTTGTGGTCTTAATAGTGCAAAATGAGTACATGAAGGTGGCTCTAGGTGGTCAAATGCAATCAAAATTGGTAATTCCACATGGAGTCACCTGATAATCCTTGGTCTGTCATTTCCTGAGAGAAATTACCTCCAGGTACTGTTGTGACTTAGAGAAGTGAATCCCTTTCTAACTCAGCATGGTCACAGCCATAGACTGTCAATGGCTGAAGGGAACAGAAAACAGGTCTGGGCCTGTTCTGCCTTTTCATTATTGTCTCCCACAGCCATAATTACCCACATGACAGGCTTTTTCTCTTCCAAAAGACAGGGTTAATATGTCCAGTCTTAGATAATAATCTGAAGTCTGTAACAGTTAAACTGTAAACAAGGTACAGTCATACTGAAAAAAATGAACAGCTTTTGTTAAATAAAAACAAGTGAAACTAAAAGAAGGGTCATAGCTTTTGTATTTCTGTAAAAATGAGATCCAAACTTAATCCCTATCTGCTAGAATCCCTCTGTTTTTTTAGGTTATAATTAAATTTCTCCTGAATAATCATCTTGCACACTTTCCTTAGGGAAAACTATTTACATTTCATTATATATTTGAAATGTTAATCAGCCTTTCCTATTTGGATCATTCCTTTAAAAGACTATTGAAAAGGATTGTTTTTAAAAATCTACTCAGTAGTAAATTTGGCTGGTGTTAGAGGTACCATAAGTCAATACAATTTTAGAAATATGTAGTTTTGGTAACAAATGGCTATGATGCTAGAAGTACCTTAGGCAGATTGATGCAGTAATGGCTCTATTTGTTCAAGTCTCCCTGTATTTATACCCTTGGGTAGTCTCCTTCTACCCTGACTCTAGACTTTGCCATGTAATTTGTTGACCAATAGGATAGTAACAAATGTGATGGAAGCAAAGATTTGAAAAGCACTTGCACATTGGGTCTATTCTCTTGCTCTTCTTAGGAATCTTGTTATAGCTACCGGGCTAAAAAGCCCATGCAGGACTACCTGATGGATGAAGAAAGAAATTCATGGCTACAACTGACATGCCTGCCTCAGCTAACAGCTAGCCAATATCCTAGCTGACCTAGCACCTGCCCAAAGACACATGAGTGACACTCGATTGAGACCAGCAGAAGGCTCATCCTTCTGAGCCAGTCCAAATTTCCAGAGCACAGAATAGTGGTCGTTGTTTTAAGCCACTAGGTTTTTGGGGCAATTTGTTATACAATGAAGCTAAATGACACGGTGTCCCAGTGATCACAGAGTTATAGTACTAGCATTGGGGAAGATGTTGGACTCCATCAGAATGATTTTGCTTATAAACAATTGTAATTAGGAGCGGGAGTTCCCACCAAGATGGAGGCATAGGTAGAAATGCTTAGCTTCCTCGCATAACCAAAAAAAAAGGATAACAACCAATTTAAAAACAAACAACAACTAGAACTGCCAGAAAATCAAACTGCATGGAACTCCGACAACCAAAGACTTAAAGAAACATTCATCCAGACTGGTAGGAGGGGCAGAGATGGGCATCCAGGCAGAAAGGATGTACAGCAAGACAGCAGACCACATGGGTGAGGTGGGGGCTGGAGGACTGGGCAGTCCCACATTCATGCATGGATTAGCTGGGAGGAACAATTGGGGCGCAAGACAGACTGTGAAACCCAGAGTTCCAGCATGGGGAAACTAAATAGTCAGAACCTCTGGCTGTAAATTTCTGTGGGTGTTGCAAAGGTGGGAGAAATTCCCAGTCTCACAGAAGAGTCCATTAGATAGCCCCATGGGTCCTAGAACATACACAAACCCACCCACCCAGGAATAAGCACCTGAAAGAGCACAATTCGCTTGTGGGAAGCAAGGGAAGTGATGTAAAGTGTGGGGGGGGGTGCAGATAAGAGCAGGGATAAAGGGGAGAAAAAATTGGGATAACTGTAATAGTATAATCAATAAAATATACTTTAAAATAAAAAATGTAATTGACATTGACATAAAACAACAAGTGAGCAAATCTGGGGTGGTCCATCCATCCACAGACACATAGTTATCAACATGATGACTATGAAAACTGGAACAAACATAGCTAGAGAGTATGGTAATGGGTAAAGGCTGACCCTTCACTATTCAGTGTTTGTGATCAATTGAGTAGACACTTGACATTATGAGGATTTTAAGACTAGTGAGGGCTTCCAGATCAGCACTGCCTAAAACGTCATTTGTTTATACCTTTGCATTTTGTACTTTGCATAAAGCTCCTGAAGCCCTTGATTAGATCAGATCAAGTGGCTCAGGAACCTGGGATTTACTTTATGAGATTTTTTCCCATCTATTTTTCATAGGTATATGCTCTCTAAGACATCCCTTAGGAAAAGCATTCTGTGGTCACATAAATCGTTACATACTCTTGACCTCTCTTGGAATTTCATAACGTACCTTGGCATATTAAAGACCCATTCATCTTCATTTATTCCAGTGTTGAAATGTTTTTGACCATGGAACCCTTTTTGTGAGTAACATATATTAAAATCTCAACAACTAATGTTTCTCTGAGAACACTTTGAGAAACAACTTTAAAACTTTCTTATAATGAAATACAGCACACATATAGAAAAGTACACAAAGCACAAACATGCAGCATAATGAATTATTTCACACCAACCACTCTTGTAACTACCCACCCTGGTCAAGAAATAGAATACTCCCAACCCTTCACTAGACCCCTGCGTACTCTTGGCCCACTACAAATTCCTTCCTCCTCCCTAGAGGTAACCATTTCCCTGACTTTATGGTAATAACTCCCTAGCAGTGTTTTATTGTTTTGCCACCTATGTATGCATACCTAAACTATAGACTTGTTTTATCTGTTTTTGAAAGCTATATAAATGGAATTGTACAGTGTGTATTGGTGGGGCATAGATATAACTATCTTGAACTTCAACAGATATTGTCAAATTCTTTCCCAAATTGAAGGTACCAATTGACACTGCTAACAGTGTATGAGAGTTCCAGTTGCTCTACACCTTAGGTTATACTTGGTAATGTCAGATGTTTTCATTTTTGCCAATCTATTCAATGTATGGTGGAGATCTGAATTTGCATTTCTCTGATTAGTAATGAGGTTGGGCACATTTTATTATGTTTATTGATCACTTGGATATCCTCTTTATGCAGCTCATGTTCAAGCCTTTTGCTCATTTCTCTACTGAGTTTCTATTTCTTTCTTAATTTATAGAGGTTCTTTATTCTAAATAAAAGCCCTTTGTTAGGTGCAAGTGTTTCAAATGTCTTCTCTCACTCTAAGACTTGCTTTAAGTTCATTTAAATGTAATCAAATCTATTGGTTGTTTTCCCTTTATGCTTAGTGCTTTGTGTGTCTCCTTTAATAATCACACCTGTCTCCATGTCTGGGAACTGAACTTTGAATGGTCAAGTCTTTGGTCGTTGGTAGTGATGAAAACCAAAAACTATAGACTCAAGGAGAAAAGGGGAGTGGGTGGGAAGGGGAAAGGCTGAAGGCCAGAGGAAGAACAATAGGGATTAGCAGGGAGGTGACAAGGGCCCTGCAGTGGATGGAGGATATGACTGAAGATGAATTAAATGTCTTCATCCAGTTCCTGATGCATGGAAAGGAAGTTGGCAGTATCATCAGAAAGAAAGGAGGATCAGTTAAGATGCTGTGTGGGGACAGGGGTGTGTATCAACATCTCAGAAAGGAATTGTGCTGAGAGAATTACCACTTCAGCTAGATCCATTAATGCCATCTTTAAAATCTTTGCTATGATTATGGACAAACTGGAAGAGGACAGCACAATAGCACACCTGCCAGGAGACTCTGGTCACCCCTGAGCCTGGTGGTCCCTGCTATCATTGGGTGTTTCATTGGGAAAGGTGGTTTCAACATTAAAGATATCTGATGAGAAAGTACAGGGGCTCAGGTCGAGGAGGAAGGGCGCATGCTTTCCAACTTAAATGAGCAGGCCATTACAACTGCTGGCATGCTAAATCCATCACTAAGTGTGTCAACACATACCAGTCTGCTTATGTTGGAATCACTCTGAACTTTAAGGCCATCAGCTCTCTGGTCATCTTTGCAGGTGGTCAGGATAGGTACATAATAAGCAGCAATGTGTGAGCTTTCACCATATCACCCCATACATGTGCCTCAACAATGACCTGAAAGGACTTCCTCTGGGACTTCCTCTGTAGGCCTATACCATCCAAGGACCACAGTCACACTTGACCAAGCTGCCCCTGTGGGCAATGCAAAGGCCTTGCCTTTCTATAATGCATGGCAAACCTGGATTCAATGACGTCGAATCCACTCTCCACAGGTGAAAAGCTACTGGGTAAGTTTAGATGCATCCACTAATACTATTTGTGAACACATCATCTCAAGCATATTAATTGACTTCATAATGGGACATTAGGATGCCAAAATCAGTAAGATATAGCAGATGTCTAGGATACAGATCAAATTGCAAACCCAGCTCTGGCTGGTGTTGCTCAGTGGATTGAGTGCCAACCTGCGAACCAAAGGGTCACCAGTTTGATTCCCAGTCAGGGCACATGCCTGGGTTGCAGGCCAAGGCCCCAGTAGGAGGTGCATGAGAGAAAACCACACATTGATGTTTCTCTCCCTCCTTTCCCCTCTCTCTAAAAATAAATAAATGAAATCTTTTTTAAAAAGTATAAAAATAAACAAACTGCAAACCCAGTAGGAAGGATCTAGTGATAAGCAGGTTACCATCATTGGATCTGCTTCCAGCATTAGCCTGGTTCAGTGTCTGTCAGGCTTTCCTCAGAGACAAGTAGCATGGGGAACAGCTAAAACAATGCTAATTCATCTATAATCCTTGCTGGCTGTTTACCACCCTTGACCCATCTGTGTAGTCAGCAATTCTGAATAGTCAGCAATTCCAGGTTTTAAATAGTCTGTACAATTTCCATTTCTTTATACTTTATCATCCACTTATGATTTTTAAATTATTTTAATTCCTTTCTACTTTCAGCTACTAGAGCTGAGTTCCATATTTAGTTTATAAGCTTCTGCCTGTTTTGTTTTATTTGGGGTTTTTGCTTATAATTTTTTTGTTTGTCATAAAACTATAAAAGTGGAATACTAAATACAATTCAGTTTAGTCCTAGAATGTAAGAAATTTTCAAAAAAAGTTAACAACCAGACTAGAAAATGTTTAACCAAATACAGTTTTCCTCATAGTTATTTTTTTTAAAGATTTTATTTATTTTTAGAGAGAGGGGAAGGGAGGGAGAGAGGAGAGAAACAGCAATGTATGGTTGCCTCTCACATGGCCCTCACTAGGGACCTGGCCTGCAACCCAGGCATGTGCACTGACTGGGAATCGAACCGGGACCCTCTGGTTCCCAGCCCACGCTCAACCCACTGAACTACACCAGCCAGGGCCTCGTAGTCATTTTTACTACTGTTTCACAATCACACGAATCTTGGAATCTTGATATAGTCTTACTCTTTCTTTGAGTATTATTTGCTTTATTCTCCTATGACAAAAGCTATAAGAACAAGAACAAGAGCATTGTATTGGCAATGACTGTGAGGAACCCATCAGAGGTCAAAGCACTGACATTTATATTTTTGTTACTATATGCCAAGCTCTGTACTGAGCTATTGATGTACAACATTATGTAGTTAATTATCTTAATTCTGGAGGGAAGTATTATTATCCTTCTTTTATAAGTGGAGAAACTGAAGTTTACTGAGGCAAAACAACTTGAGCAAGGTCACACAAGTCAAACAGCCAGTGAATGGAAAAGGCAGGATTTGAACTCAAGATTGAACATAACCCCAAAGTTCATGGCTTTCTCAGGGTAACATGCTGCCATTTGGTAACAGCAAGGGAGTTGGCGAAGTTGTTCTGTGAGAGGAAATTATAAAATGTTGCCTTTGCTGCATGATAATTGATAAGGAAAAATCTTCATATTCACTTTATGTCTCACTGTGGGTTCCCTGGAAGCAGAACCTAAGAGAAAGATTTGAATGCAAGTCATTTCTTTGGGTGGTGGTTCTAAGAAAACATCAGTACCGAAATTGAGACAGAAATGGAAGACAGCCAATAAAGGGAACATTATCAAATACTTGCGGGGGTGGGGGGCGGTGTCCTCTGGAGTTCAGTCCTGCTGGGGAACTCCCAGAGCCCACTGTTGTCTCATACCGCAGAGTCACCCCACCTCATCATTGCTCCAATGGAGAGGTGAAGCAGCTGGGTATTTATCCACCAACTCACAGCCATCATTAGATGAGGGCAGCCTGGGGCCTGGGGCAGAATTACTTTCCAGCACTTTGGCCTTGCCTTGAAGGAGGGCCCAGATGCTCTTAGAGCTAGAAAAGGCAGTGCAGGTGTTTGCAGGAAAGAACCTTTGTCGAAGAGGTGGATACCAAGGGGATGTGGCAGAAAACCAATACTGTCTGCTACACCCTCTACTAGTAACAACCAATGAAAAATAGAAATAAACCTAAGCTCTGGTAAAGGAGAGAAGGCTGGAGGCTATAGAAAAGTTTAAAATCCTTCCAAAGGGCTGTGCAATGTAATATTCCTGAGACATTTACACTGGCACCTTCAAATCTAATTTGCCACACCAAGGAAGTGACACCCACCACACTACAGTTTAATAATTTAGCTATTATTCAAGAACGATCCTATTAACAGTCTATTCATTTTCTCCATGGCAATTCAGTCAGTGAAATTCACCCACTGTGTCTTGTGACTATTAGTGATACTCTAGGAAGTATTATTTATGAGCATGTACAAAAAAACAAAAGGTTTGACAAAGATTTCACATGTAACCTGATACTAAAGACATGATTTCCAAATCTGATTGAGGAATGGGCTGGCTGGGTTCAGTCTCAGACATTCTTTTATAGGTGGAGTTTTTCATCTCAGTTTCCCATTCACAAACTGGGGAGGGGGGTGGATAGTGGAGAGAGCATTTAGAGATTTTAAATACTGACTAAATAAAGGAGCTTTTTAATGTTAATTAACCCACTTAATCCCTTCCAGACACAATCACTTTCAACAGCTTTAAAAGAGAAGAAAATGTAATAAATGGGGGAGCGGGGAGGTGTGGACAATTTAAGAAAGTGACAACTGAAGTTAACTTGCACTAAGTATACAGGGCTGTGATGCTGGGTAGATTCAGAAAGAGCAAACATTCAAAAGAAAACACAAAATTGAAATGATTTTCAGTTTCTGGCTCAATTCCTTGTTCAGTGATGTACAACTAGTGCCCTGCTTTGTACAAAGGGGCTGCAATTCAATTCATTTTCTCTTTTAAAAGTAGTTTTACACCAAGGAATAAAAGAGAATTAGGCTAAGTAGTTATCAAAGCAGTCAGTATTTTCTTGTCTCCCGCCCCCCCATATATATGAACGCACACACATACCTTTTTAAAGACAACATTTTCTTTCTTAAAGATGAAATACTTTCTAAGGTATTCTGATGTTTGGCATGTATTTAAGCCTCAGGACTTTTTTCTTAGGGTCAGCTAAATTGCTTGCTGATCATAGCACTACTGATGGAATCAGACTGACCTGGGTTAGAGTTCAGGTTCTACTACTTACTGGTCTTAGTTGTTTTTTTCACTTGTAAAATGGGGCTAATAATGGTATATTCCTAATCAGCTGTAGGAAAAATTGTGCTTCAGTGGAAAAGTGTGCACTGTCCAGAGCAGGGAGGTCAAGATACCTTTTTGTAAATGGCCAGATAGTAAATACTTTAGACTTTATGGGTTACATGGCCACTGCTACAACTACTCAATTCTGCCACTGTAGCATCAAACAACCAGAGAAAAGACACAAATGAAATATGTGTGGCTGTGGTCCAATAAAATTTGATTTACATAAGTGGACTGCAGTGGGCTGCATTTGGCACATGGGCAGTAGTCTACAGCATACCTTTCTTGAAGTTATATGATTCTAGCTTTTCATTGCCTTTGAGCCATTTTACAACTCTGTATTTACAAAAATAATTCGTATCTATAGACAAGAAAATTCTGTCCAAAAGAAGTTCAATTGACTTCCTTCCCCAACTATGGAAGAGATCAATTTTGCTTTCCTTTGCATACCCATCTAAATATTTCTGATCTATAAATATGTCTATTCTTTGGATTCTCCCTTAAACTGGTTTAATATCATACCAGTTCCATTTTGATGAGTTAAACATGTAACATTCTTTAAAAGTTATTCTGATGTTTGTTAAAATGGTAAGAAAGATTTTATTCAGGACTAATTCAAAAGTTGTGAACACTTTCACAGTAGGGAAGAGAGATAGGGTTCAACTCTGAATACTGCAAAGAACTGTTTATGGCCAATAAGTAGACTGAGAGGGTCAGTAGATAGTAAATTACTAATAGGAGACATCAAGGATAAAGGGCTTCTTGCCAAAACAACTTAATAGGATTCTTGCTGAACACAGGCCAAGGTGATCAGATATCAAGGATGGATGTTGAAAAATTTGATCAAATATCTAGGAGATATTAGGGATGGAGGGGGGTGATTCTCACTAACTGGATTTAGAAGTTTTCTTGATAAAACTGGGCAAGGTAGGCCAAAGATAAGGTTCAAGGATGAAGCCTAGTCAAAAAGAGAGCTCAGAGGAGCTTGTCTATAGTTTGGTTAAGGAAAGAGCTTCTGCCATATTAAAGAAAAGTATTCATGACACTGTTTAAGGCAGACCTCATTCAGAGGGATTACTACAATGAGGTTTTGCAGGGGTGCGGAGAGCTGACTCAACTCCAAGTACAAGGACACATGGAGATTTATAGACAAAAAGGGGGGAAGTCGGTGGATAGAAAATTACTAAGAGGAAACATCAGACATGAAAGAGATTCTGGCTAAACTGACTTGATAGACTTGATAGGATTCTTACTGAAGGCAGGCAAGGAAAAGAAGATGTCAAGGGGGGGATGAGAAATATGATCAGATATCAAGAGAAATGGAATACCAAGGATGGGGAAGTCTGGCTAAACTGACCCAGTGGGACTGTTGAATAAGCAGGCCAAGAAAACAGAGCCCAAAGCTGGAGCCTTGAGGGCTTAGAGGAACCTGACTAGGGTTAGGTTAAGGATAGAGTCTTTGTCAATCAATGTGTGTTCCCTTTACATTTGTATGTAAGTCACAGTTGTACGTTTTTTCAAAATTAACCTTTAATCCAGGCAATAGTTTTTTGTTTTTTTTAAAAAAAGACTTTATTTATTTATTTTTAGAGAGAAGGGAAGGGAGGGAGAAAGAGAGGGAGAGAAACAGCAATGTGTGGTTGCCTCCCACGTGGCCCTCACTGGAGGCCTGGCAACCCAGGCATGTGCCCTGACTGGGAATCGAACCGGGACCCTTTGGTTCCCAGCCTGCGCTCAATCCACTGAGCTACACCAGCCAGGGCTCCAGGCAATAGTTTTGAAGAAAGTAACATAGCAACTGGCACATGGTAAGGACTCAAGAAAATTATTATTGGGTTGTTACTGCTGCTTTTGTTGTTATGTTTATATGAATGATAATGCCAATAAGAAACAGAACTCAGCCCAGAGATTCAAATGAACAGATTCCAATGACGAGAGTACTTTGTGGGCAGGTGAAAGGAACCAACAAGGAATATTAAAGTACCCAGAGTCTACGATAAGGAACCATTAACACTCTTGTGCTGAAGGGAACAAGGGGAATAAATAGTGTCTCTGCACTGTAGTAAGAGCTGGGGCCATGCATAAGGGGGCCACCTATCAGGATCTGTAGTTATGATAAGAGACCCAGCACTTACTGGAGATAGGGTGCTAAAACAGGGAAGGACCAGGGAAGGTATATCACGATCTCTCTTTCTTCCTGCTGGAATCTCTTGCTGGACCCCTTCCATTTGCTGAACTCAATCAGAAGTCAGCTGACAGGAAAACCTGAGTGATGTAGTCTGTTTCTTGAGGCACAGAGCTAGGCAAAGAAGGTAGAGAATGTATCTTGGCAGAGTAGGGGAGGGTGAAGAAGAACCAACACAATGATTATATTTTTATAATGTTCAAAACCCACAGAATATACAATGTCAAGAGTAAATCATATTGCAAACTATGAACTTTGGGTGATTATGATGTATCAGTGTAAGTTCATTGATTGTAACAAATATACATTCCCCTGCTGGAGAATGTTGATAGTGGGGAGGTTGTATGTGTTGAGGCAGGGGGGCAGGAGGTATATGGAAATCTCTACTCTCTACTCAATTTTGCTGTGAACCTAAAAGTACTCTAAAATAAAGTGTATTAAATTTTAAAAAATAGTTTAATGATGATTTATATTTTCTAAAACTTTTGCATAAAAGTTGTGAGGAAATAGGGAAAATGAAGAATACTCATATTATAGACAAGGAAAGTAAAGCTTCAAGTGCTTCAAGTTCAGCTAACAAGTGAGACAGCCTTCTAATTCTAAGTTCAGCGTGCATAGAGCAGAGGTCAATCTTTTGTGGCAGAAAATGCTAGGGAAGCTAAGGAAGAAAGCAAAGAGAAATTTTCCTGTTTTGTACATTTTGTCCCTAATAAAAACAGGACTTGATCCTAATTACTTCTTGTCAACAAAGTGTTTCCAAATATGAGGATGCGTGTGTTTGTCTAGGGGAGTAGCCTCATGTGATCACTCTATAACTCTTCTCCCAGAACTGTTGTGTTGAGGTAGTTGTACCTTGAGAGACCGTCCTTATATTTTAAACTCTCCTCTTCCACACACCAACCTCTGCTGGCTTTCCAAAGGCAGGAGAATCCACAAGAATGTCCCATGAAGAGTGTATTCAAATCTCAATGGTGGAGTAGAAGGCTATCGGTATGCCAATGTCAGAACCTCTCTGGCAATTTGTTTCCTCCACCTGAAAAATCTCCCTCACCTCCACTCTTGCCTAACTAAATCTTTCTCTTTAAGGCCTCAATTTGATGATTTGGAAGAAGAAGATTTGCCTTCTTCCAAAGAGATGCCTTCTCTCACCCTCAATATAAATTGTTTTTCCCATTATTCTTTTTTTGTATGCCTTATTTCTTTTTCAGAGAGCTTATCACATTTATAATGGTTTAGATACCCATAAATCTGTTCATTGCTATAATTCCTTTCTATCAACTATAAGGTTCATGAGAACTAAAGCACTATTTACCACCAATTGCCTAGTATTCAGCATAGGTCCTGACATGGAGGTGATAATCAATAAATGTGTGTTAAATAAGTAAATGCATGACTAAATGAAGTCAATAAATTAATTTAAATGAATGAAACTAGTCACCCCTTACAACCTCATATAACAGCCTTTTCTTACTCCAACTAGACTAAAGATAGCAAGATACCAGAGGGAAAGTAAAGCTTTGGGAATTAGGACAGATTTTACAGATGGTTATAAGGACTTGGGCTTGTATTTTGAGTCATATGGGAAGCCACTGGAGTGTTTAAGACACCTTTTGTTCCATCTTCTTCACCTAGCACTCTGTCTCATCCTTAATTACACATACAATGCACTCAATACATTTGTTGAATGAATAAATAATGAAAATATGATCTCTATCCCAAAAGGACTTATGGGTGTTATGATAAGATACGATTCATATTCACGGAATTATTGGACAATTCCAGGAATGGGACAGGGAAGATACATTCCAGTCTTCAACCAAATATTTGGTGAAAGAAACTTAGTAATCACATTTATATATTTCAAATTGGTTCATTTTCTACCTTGTCTCCACTATTTCAATTATAAATAGTTTCACAGCAGAGCCCAAGTCTATACCTGATTCAGGGCCTGATGCCATGAGGTATACCAAAAATACTCTTCCAGCTCTAATGCTCCATCAGTAGGTGAATTAATTTTTAGTGCAGTGCACTTCACATGCCAGCCCTCTAACTAGACCCTGGGCAATCCCTCATGGGGATCTACCAAGTGTGGTTCCCATTGCCTTGCACAGTCAAGAAACAGCTGTGAGAATTCTGGTCTTTCCCTTGGTTTCCCGACTCTCTAGTCCTCCCTGGTGATGAGAGTGGGAGTAATGGTTATTGAAAGGGAATCATTGGCTTTTCTGCACAAAAACTAGAGGTGGTGCTCCAAGGTTGTGGAAAAAGCTTTGAACCTGTTTTTAGATTCAGTTCACTATCTGCATGTCTATAGATTCATCATGTCATCTCTCTGGCCTTCAGTATTTCTAACCCATAAAATTAGAGAGTAGAGGATGAATCAGAGAATTTCCAAGATACTTTCCTGCTCTTCTAGTATTCTAATCACTAATGTGACATGAGAAAATGATTCCTTAAATGGCCACAGTCCATTTTCTAGCTTCCAGAACTCTCCTAACCCATATATTTGCTGTATCTCTGAACCATTTCCAGAGATTTCAGATTTGGCTCATTCTAGAGGCTCTCTTATTTCTGAAATGCCAGAGACCCTTATCAGTTTAGTAAAGGAAGCTTATTTTTATTTTTTGGCATTAAATTTATGACATCTGGAACAACTTCCTGTCATATCCCACAAGGTTCCCTCCCAGAGTGTCTTCAACAGCAGCAAACAATTTACACCCACCTAAGACCCATCATGCCTAAGATGTCTTGGACATCTTATTGCAATTAGGAGAAAATGAAACCAGGAGCTCAGTCTGATGAAAACTGAGGTTGGAAACTAGTATTAAAATAGAAATCATTAATGCAGAAAAATGTAGCTGAAAGTGCCAATTCATGTGAGGTAGTATGTTTGGGAGGGCAAAGAGAGAGTGCCAAGTTGTTATGTCTGCAGTTCTGTGGGATGGGACAAACTAAGAACAATATTAAGCCTCTACTTGTTGGTTAATGTGCCAGAGATTCTGATGAGCTGGTAAAATAGGACAAGCCATTGAAAAGCTTTCAGGACAGTGCCCTTAAATATCATTACCTTAAAGGGCTAGTAATTGATTATTGTAGATTGTACTCATCCAGATGGAGACTCAGAAAAAAAGAATATGAATGAGTGTAGTAGTTTACTCAGGACGTGATCCCAGAAAACACTTACAGGAATGAGGAAGTGAGATAGGAAAGGAAAGAAGGCCAATAAAGAGTATTACTGAGCACTGTGGGTTTTGAGGCTCAGTCTGCTGAGGAACTCTGGGAAACTGTGTAGAACACTCCTTAGTGTACCACCTGAGGGGCATGGAAACTGGAGTATTTATCCTCCAACTCCCAGCCATAATTAGTTAAGGGCTGCTCCTGGAGGTATTGTTGGCCTCCCCTCCTGGAGGTTGAAAGAGAACCCTAAGGATAAGAGCTATATGTGCTTGAAGTAGGATGCCTTCAGCATGTACTAGAATGGTAAGTGCTAAGGGAGTATAAATGGGGCACTGATAGTGCCTGCTTCATTAACATTGACTATGGGTTCACATTGCTAAGGAGTCAAATACAATGAGTCAGGTATGGGGGAAAAACTTCATACACATGGACAACAAAATTACAAGAGGTAAGGGGAGGAGGTAGAAGAGGGTAAAGGGGGGATAAATGGTGACATAAAGAGGTTTGACTTTGAGTGGTGAACACACAATATAATATACAGATGATATATTATAGAATTTTACACCTGAAACCTGTATAATTTTATTGACGAATGTCACCCCAATAAATTCAATAAAAATTAAAAAGAAAAAAAGAAACATCCTTTGGGTGGCTGTCATAGACTCATCAGCAGGTGAGGGCTGTGGAACAGCTATGAGGTTGTCATGAGCATCATCACCATTTTGGAGGTCACCTGGGTGAAGAAGTCATGAGAAAACTTGAAGAAGGATAGTTACACTAAGAAACATAAAAGAAACTGAAGTATCTTCCCACTCACCAATCCTTTCTTAACAGACCACTTAATATGCCATCCTACAAAGAGAGAAACAGAGGCACAGATCAGTGAAGAGAATTTTCCAGTAAGACCATTATGTTTGCCTGGAGTGAACTGCTTTGACATTGGGCCCAGCATACACATTTAACAAGAGGCAATTTGCCTGAGGTTTTATTCCCACAATAAATCTTATGTTTTGTCCCTTAGATGGCCTGTCTTCTCTGCATTACACTAACAGCTCCCTTTCCCAGCAATAGTGGTAATAAATGGTGTGCTCACAATGTAGAAGTTAAAGTTTCAAGGTGAAGCCTTTGGAAGCAATTCTTTTGTAATTTCATTTATGGCCATGCCATATTTCATGGTGCAACTCACTAACTCTGTGGGCAGCTTTGTGTGTGTTCCAAAGGGAGAGTGAGACACAACCCCACCCTCCAATCCTTACCTACTTCTCCCAGTGGAATTTGGAAGTTAAAGCACCTCTTGGGTTTTAAAGGGAGATTTGTAACATCCCCTGGTGTGCATGCAGAGCTGCTTGCTATTCAGGAAGAGCACTGGTAATTGTTTGACTGACTTAATGAAAGATTGATAACCTCCATCTTCAGTGTACTAAAATCATCCAGTTAATATTGTCCCTCTAGAAGGCAAATAATGCAATATGATTGGTCCGCATCCTCCAAGAAGGGGCCAAGAGTCCTAAGACCAATGAGGGAAGAATCTCAATATATATGTTTGGGGTCTAGATAAGTTTCAAGTTATGTCTGAAACCAAACAATATAACCTGAGTTTGCATACAGACTCCCTCAACACACACACACACACACACACACACACACACACACACACACACACACCATGAGAGATCATTTAGGACTCCTTGAAGACACAGTTAATATATTCTTTATCTGGTACCTAGTGGAAGCTCAATAAATATTTGTTAAGTAAAGGTGACCATTATGACTTTGCTTAACCTGAAGAAGCTGCATGATAAAGTGGGGAAAGCATGGGGAATAGACTTGAGTTTAAATCTTACATTCACCTTAAGTTATCTGCAAGCATTTAGGCAAATGCCTTAGCTTTTCAGTCTCAATTTCCTTACCTGTAAAATGGGAATGATAATATCTACCTCCTAGATCTGTTTTGATGATTGCATGAGATGTTTTCAGTAAAACTCGTAGGTACCTAATAGGCGCTTGGGAAACATCAGTTCCTTTCCCCTCTGTCTGGTATGTTCTTGCTCATCTGGTAGACCCCCAAGTACCTTTTAAGGCTCACCTTGACTATAACAGGGCAGTCAGAGGTGCTTACTCCTTCTGCCCTGATTTTCTTGTATCTCTTCAGGCGGCTATTATTGTACTTCTTACCCCATATTGCAATGATTTGGGTCATTGCTCTCTATCCTTAAGGCCAAGACCAAGCTTTCACCATTTTGTATCTTCAGTGCTAAGTATATTGCCTGGCATGTAGTAGGCACTCAATAAAAACTTCCTTTTCCATGAAGGAAAAAAATAAGAGAGACATATACAAAAATGTAACAGTGGTTATCTATGGTTGGTGGAATTATGGGTGGTTATTTTTTGAAATGTGTTTCCCTACAATGGTCATGTTTTATTTGAGTAACAAAATGATTCTGCAGAAGTAAGTAAATACATGCCCAACAAGATGGATGAATCAATGAAAGGATAGATAAATTCAATACATTTAAGTAGTTTCCATTCCTCCAGATTATCAGTATGTGGGTCTGAGACTGAGTTTGCTGCAGGGTGAGAAAAATATTTCCACTCCCATGAGTCTTCCTATTTTCTATTAAAATGCCTATGTCTTTTTAAAAAAGATTTTATTTATTTATCTTTAGACAGAGGGGAAGGGAGGGAGAAAGAGAGGGACAGAAACATCAATATGTGGTTGCCTCTCAAGTGCCCCCTACTGGGGACCTGGCCCGCAACCCAGGCATGTGTTCTGACTGGGAATCGAACCAGCAAAACTTTGGTTTGCAGGCTGGAACTCAATCCACTGAGCCACATCAGCCAGGGCTTGAAGTCCTATGTCTTCTCACACTTTCTGAATACCCATTCCAAGAAGGAAAAATCATACTCATTTCCACCACTGTCTATATGCAAGGACTCATCAAACCTTTTCTACAAAGGTCCAGACAGTAAATATTTTAGTCTTTTGGGGCCATACAGTCTCTGTTCAAAATTTCTCAACTCCGCTGTTGTAGCATGAAAGCAACCATATGCAATACAAAAATGAATGAGCATGGGCAGTGTTCCAATAAACCTTTATTTGCAATAACATGGAAGGCCAGATTTGGCCCAAGGGCCATAGTTTGCCAATCCCTGATCTATGACTTTGCCACTGTTGTTTCCCTGCCTAAACAGCCCTTTTTCCTGCCTGCCTCACTTAAATTCTATCCATCCTCTATCTTTCAACTATAACATTACTACTTATCATCGACTGCCTTAACCTGATGTTACTGTGATGTAATTACATGTATTCTAGTAGGTACTAGATAAATATTGAACAGTTTGCTGAGAGGTGTTCTTCTTTTGTGGGGTTTTATAAAGGGGGTATGCTTTGGAATTATGCTTTGAAAAGACTAGAATGGGAGAGTGTAAGTATTCATAATAATAATGTACAGGGCATTAGTACTATAATGATGTGGTGAGCATAGTGATTCCCATCTTAGAAGAAAACGGCATACAAAGAAAAGTTAAGCAGCTCTACAATTACTTCATGGCAGAGCAGCAAAGAGAAGTCAGGTACTATGACTCAATGTCTCATTCCTTAACAAGGGTTCTCACTCTATTTCTAAAATATAAAGGAAAAACAATTATAGCAACTTATTTGGGGGAATTTAGGACCCAAGTGCAAAGGAGGTATTAGTGTCTTTGGACCAGCTGGAATGGATAAATCAAACCCCATCACTGGAGATGTGGAAATTTCCCTTCGAAATTAGCCGCCATGTAGCAGCATGTGCAGAACTTTGGCTTTAGCTTGCAGTTTTCATTTTTTCTGCTCTCCTAAATCCTGAGACTGTGCTCTTGGCTACATGAGACGGGCTAAGGTTTATGCTTAGGATTACGTGCCAGCCTCAGTACCTCACAGCAAATGTAACTTAGTCATCCATAAATGGTCCTTGTTTGGTGGCAAAATGCTCGACTCCCTAACCCTAAAAAGGAAATAATAAAGAAAACGTACCTTACAGTTGCCATGCCACTGATAACACAATTTCCTGGCTTTCAGACCACTTGCTGACAAAGTAGACCCTTGGAGAGCAGACATGCAAAGCCTGTTGATTCCCACTTGGGGCTTTTCTGAACATTTGACAACATATACTTGCAGCAGTAGCAGCAGCGGCGGCTCTGTTTGTGAACACACACCATCTGGTCCCAGAGCCACTGGAACTAAATGAAGGGAATACATGTGAATAGAGCTTTAACTTGCTTTTTTTAAAACACACTTTCTATGGCTTCCTTTGGAATGATAAACTTATAATTCCCATGCAGTCATTCCAACCATACCAAACCTTTTTAAACAGAGCTCATGTATTTATTCATTGATTCAGTCACTCACTCATTCATTCATTTATTAAGACAGCACACATTGAGCACTTCACAAATGCCAATGCTGCCGATACAATAGTATAAAATTCAGACATGGTCCCTATTGGAAATTATAGTTGAGTACACAACACAGATATTAAATAGTTCAAATTAAGTGTGTGGAAGGTTATGCATGGAATAGTACAATGTGGTATGGGTAAGATTACCATGTAATTTACCATCCGAACCTGGATGCTTCTCAGAGTAAACAGAGGTGCTATTAATAACTATTCCAGCCCTGGCTGGTGCAGCTCAGTGGATTGAGCACGGGATGGGAACCAAAGGGTCGCCAGTTCAATTCCCAGTCCAGGCATATGCCTGGGTTGCAGGCTGGGTCCCCAGTGAGAGCCATGAGAGAGGCAACCATACATTGATGTTTCTCTCCCTCTCTTTCTCCCTCCCTTCCCCTCTCTCTAAAAATAAATAAAATCTTAAAATAAATAAATAAATAAATAAAAAGTTTAAATAACTATTCCAGAACAGCAAGTTAACTTAGGACTGTCCCTGGCCAGCTGGGTCATATAGTTCAGCTAGCTTTTTTCCTTGAAGCAAGGGATGTAAATTTATACGTTCACTTTCCTTCTTCCTTTGTTACTGTTTCTACCTTCCCCTATTCTCCTCCCGCTGTTATTTTTTTTAAAGGGTAGCAAAATTAGGTGGCATGAGTGATGGAGTCCATCAATGTCAGTACTTTCAACCCAGCACTCTGCAGTGTTGCTGGCCATTGATCTTTCATCATTTCCTCCTACTTCAGGTTAACTTGAAAAGAACCTTCACTACTTGGCTGCTCTAAATCTTGATTCCTGCCTTTGATTCTACCTCTTTTCACATATTTCAAGAATGTGGCTATACCTCTTCCCAGAGCTGGCCTGTGATTTTATAGTCTTTAGCAATATTAAGAGCAGGCTGGATTTGTTGTAGAAGTTTCTTCTTCATGGATGAGGAGTTCCCAAAAGCCCAAAGCTCAGTGGTACAGTGGTTACCTAAAGGGCCTCCAAAAGATATAAATACATCACCAGCAACTTATCATTTTGTTCTGCCTTTAAGGCTGAGCTGTAGAATATTTCTCTTTTCATTATCAAGAATGTACCTGTAATTGAACACACTTCTGTGAACCAAAGCATCACTGGTTCAATTCCCATTCATGGCACATGCCTGGGTTGCCAGCGAGGTCCCCATTTGGGGGCACATGAAAGGCAGTCACACATTGATGTTTCTCTCTCTCTTTCTCCTTCCCTTCCCCTCTCTCTAAAAATAAATAAATAAAATCTTTTTTAAAAAAAAGATTGTACCTGTAAAACTATACCATTAAGCACAAACTGGGGGCATGTGGCAGATGCTAGGGAGGTTCTATCCCATAGCCCGTATGTCCACTGTGAATTCACTTTCAGCCACAGTAGATACTGCCCAGCAGGCTGGTCATCACAAACACCTACAAATCTGCCTACAGCTTTACCAGCCCCTCCTCAGGTTTGCTCAACTCACACAAGACAACCTTCAACCAAAGAGGTACAGGAGACAATGGATGCGGTAGCCAGGATCAAAGATGGCCCCAGTAATCTTTCCCTCCTGGTAATTATACCGTTGCATACTTCCTTCCCACAATGAATATGAGTGACCTTTATAACCAACATAATATAGTGGAAATATGGTGTGTGATTTTTCAGGCTAGGTCATAAAATGCATGTTTTCACCTTGCTCTCTTTTGGATCACTTGCTCTGGGGGAAGTCAGCTGCTATGTTGTAAGGACACTCAAGTAGCCTTATGGAAAAGACCATGTGGTGAGGAATTTAGGCCTCCTGCCAACAGCTAGCACTGAGTTGTCAGCTAGGTGAAGGTGTCATCTTAGAAGGAGACCCTCCAGCTCCAGTAAAGCCCTCAGATAACTGCAGCCCAGCCAACATCTTTTTTTAAAACTATATTTTATTGATTATGCTGTTACAGTTGCCCCACTTCCCCCCTTCTTTTCCCCCACCCCCTTATCCCCCCGTTTCCCCTCCCTTTAGTTTTGTCCATAGGTCATACACATAAGTCCTTCTGCTTCTGCCCTTCCTATACTATTCTTAACCTCCCCCTGTC
>PVJI01009733.1:0-64320 GCA_004026765.1 Micronycteris hirsuta | reverse complement strand
GGAACCAACAGTGAAGGGAAGGAAACCTGGACTCAAATCAAAGATTTGGAACAAAAGGAAGAAATAAACATCCAACCAGAACAGAATAAAGAAACAGGAACTAAAAAAAAAAAAAAAATGAAGAGAGGCTGAGGAAACTCTGGAACAACTTTAAATGTTTCAACATTTGAATCATAGGGGTTCCAGAAGGAGAAAAGGAAAAGCAAGAAATTGAAAACTTATTTGAATGAATAATAAAAGAAAACTTCAACAATCTGGTGAAGGAATTAGACATGCAAATCCAGGATGCTCACAAGTCCCAAAGAAGTGGAATCCAAGAAGAAACACAACAAAAACATCATAATTAAGTTCCCCAAGGTTAAAGATAAGGAGAGAATCTTAAAAGCAGCAAGAGAAAAGGAGACAGTTATCATAAGACTTTCAGCTGATTTCTCAAAAGAAACCTTGCAAGCAAGAAAGGGCTGGAAAGAAGTATACCAAGTCATGAAAGGCAAGGGCCTACATCCAAGAATACTCTAACCAGCAAAGCTATCATTTTGAACGGAAGGGCAGATAAAGTGTTTTCCAGATAAGGTTAAGTTCAAAGAATTTATGATCACCAAGTCCTTATTATATGAAATGTTAAAGGGACTTATCTAAGAAAAAGATAAAGAACTGTGAACTATTATTGGAGAGGATGCAGAGAAAAGGGAACTCCAGTGCACTGTTAGTGGGAATGCGGACTGGTGCAGCCACTGTGGAAAACAGTATGGAATTTCCTCACACGACTAAAAATGGAACTGCCTTTTGACCCAGCAATTCCACTGCTGGGATTATATCCTAAGAACCCTGAAACCAGGAGGTGAGGGACAAATACCATATGATCTCACCTTTAATTGGAACCTAATCAACAAATGAAAAAAGCAAGCAAAATATAACCAGAGACATTGAAATTAAGAACAATCTAACAATAGCCAGAGGGGAGGGGGGAGGGGACTGTGGGGAGAAGGGTTTTCAGGAACTACTATAAAGGACACATAGACAAAACCAAGGGGCAGGGTGGAAGCAAGGGAGGGAGGTGGGTTTGGATAGGGTGGGGGGAAGGGGAGAAGAGAAAATGCAGACAACTGTAATTGAACAATAAAGTAATTTAAAAAAATTTTAAAAGCCTGTGAACTATTAAATGACAACAAACTCATATCAACAACTGAACCTAAAAAACAAAAACAAACTAAGCAAACAACTAGAACAGGAACAGAAACACAGAAATGGAGATCACATGGACGGTTATCAATGGGGAGGAGTGGGGAGAATGGGGAAAAAAGGGCGCAGGAATAAGAAGCATAATTGGTAGGAACAAAATAGGTGGGATGGTTAAGCATAGTATGGAAATAGAGAAGCCAAAGAGCTTATATAAACAAACCATGGGCATGAAGTAAGGAGGGGGGATACTGGACAGAGCGGAGGTACAGGGTGGAGGGGGATAAAGGGAAGAAACAAATGAGACAACCATAATAGCATAATCAATAAAATATATTAAAAAATAAAGTCCTGTTTATAGAGGAGCAAGCTTAAAAGGAGCAAAAAGGAAGAAACAAGAAAAAAGCAGAAAGTGGACCATTCCACTGAACAGTACCTGATCTCTTCCACAGGTCAGGGAGTAAAAACAGGGTCTTTGTTAGGGTAGAAAAGGCTTAAAACACATAAGGAGGTGAAATGCATGAAGTTTGGAAAACCAGTGCAAAAGATATCTTTGACTACTGGGAAAAATTCGAATATGGAGTATTTAATCAAACAATCAGATGAAATAAATATATTGACATGGAAGATTGATACAATTAACTGAAAAAAGCAAATTCAAATCAAAAGTATATACATTGTGGTCTCATTTTGATTGAAATACATGCTTTATATGCATAAAAAGAATTTTGAAAGTACTAGCAGTGGTGATGATAATGTGATGTTTATGTTTTCTTATTTTTGCTAATCTGCATTATCTAATTTTTATTATATTCTTTTGTTTATGGTAATAAAAATGTTATTAAAAAAGAAATTGAAGCCATTGCACACTGTTAGTGGGGATATAAAGTGGGACAATTGCTATGAAAAACAGTATGGAGGTTCCTCAAAAAATTAAAATAATTACCATGTGATCCTGACAATCCCTTTACCAGACTTTTATTCAAAAGAATTAAAATCAGAATCTCGAAGAGAGATATTTGCACTCTCATGTTAATTTAGCATCATATACAGTAACCAAGATGTGAAGACAACATAAATGTTCATCTGTCAGTGAATGGTTATAAAACTTATTCTATCATACAATGGAATATTATTTGACCTTAAAAAATCCTGTCATTTGCTACAACATGCATGGACCTTATGCTAAGTGAAATGAGATAGTCACAGAAGGACAACTATTTCATGATTCCACTTATAGGAGGTATCTAAAATTGTCAAACTCGTTAAAGCAAAAAGTAAAGCCATGGCTGCCTGGGGTTGGATGAGTGGGGAAATGGGGATTGCTTTTCAGTTGGTACAATTTTCAGTCATGGAAGAGGCAAAGGTTCTAGAGATCTGCTGTTTAACTATGAACTGGTAGTTAACAATACTGTACTTTTCACTTAAAAGTTTGTTAAGGAGGTAGTACTCATGTTATCTGTTTTTGCCACAATTTTAAAAATCTATAGTGATATGTAGTCAGCAGATTACAGTTTTATTTTGGGCCATATTTTGGAAAGAATGAAATTGGTAGATGAGTGATGAGGGTATCCAAGACATAGGATTTCTGAATATTCACTACAGAATGGGCCATGGAAATAAATTACACAAAAAAAATTACAACCATGCTAAACACAATCAGCTTAAAAAAAAAAGGCTTTATTCATTTATTTTTAGACAGAGGAAGAGGGAGGGAGAAAGAAAAGGAGAGAAACATCAATGTGTGGTTGCCTCTCACACTCCCCCTACTGGGGACCTGGCCCGCAACCCAGACATGTGCCCTGACTGGGAATGGAACCACTGACACTTTGGTTCACAGGCCGGTGCTCAGTCCAGTGAGCCACACCAGCCAGGGCACAGATCAGCTTTTTATTCTGTTTGCAAATCTTCAATGTTCAAAACTCTTCAATTTTACACCAATATCATTGTTAATCAACCTAAATAGAATATTGTTCAAAATAAATACTTATGAAGAATTAGTAAATTATATCCATCATTGGATTGAACACGATAACTTTAAAAAATTCTTTAACTATGATATCATTCTTTCAAAGTGGAGATTGCTGTAATGCATACCTAGTTTGGAACCAAATATGCAGGCTTAAGAATGATGTGTCAACAGACTCATTTTAACTTAGCCTACACATAAGTTATTTTGGTAGAGTAGAATTTTGGAATATGGGTGCTGATAATCTTGCCTCTGGATGGTCTCAGAAAATGCATGTCCTGTACATTCAAGTGGAATTCAGTTGGTATATAAGAATTGCTGGCCCTAGTTGGGTAACCAGATGGCCAAAAGAATGTAGTACCTTTTATGTCATAGAATTTATCTCCCTACATTTTACCTCTTCTTCCCTACTCTTTCATCCTCCTCAAAAGAGAGTAAGAGAGGCCCTGGGATTATTTTCACCTCTCCTGATAGAGGGAGTGGTGAATCTATAGTTTTCATAAGCACGTTTTCTCTTTCAGTTTGTTCATCTAGATGTTCAGCCATATTCCAACCACTTTTCTGTCCCTCTGCCTAAACTGAGATCACTCTAGCAGTGACAGTAGAGCTGTGCAGTTCTTTAGGATAAAGTCCTTTTAAGTGTTAACTTTCCTTAGTGCTTTGTGTATTGGCATAGTCACTATTTGCATTGAGTTACACCTTATGTTTTTTCCTCAATCCCCAATGGAAGGAATCAGCTTTTAATGTGTTGTGTGTGTATGTATTGTGTTTGTATATAATGTGAGAAGCAGGGCTAGTGCGTGTCTCGATAAACTGTAGCATGCTATTCTCAAATTCCCAAACATCCTCTTCCTTTTACTTTGGGATTGTAATAAATTTCTAATACTCTTCATGAAAATAAACATGTTTTCCATTCAGAGTTTGTTACTTAAATTATAAATAGTGAGAATTCATAATGATTTATAGATTTCAGAATAATTAAAAATTTGGGCACAATCCTACCAACAAGATGCTTTCATCAGAAGTACTTCACATTTGCCATATCAAAGCCATTTAGAGTAACCTTAAAAGGTCTTCCTCTTACTACATTCACTAGAGACTGCCAGGTCACTCCAGGTATGTACCAATGGATATGAAAATAAACATAAAACAGGAAATCACCACTTTCAACCATTTCAGAATGTAAAAATATAGTAATTGGCTTTTTATGTTTTCACAGTAGTTATGTGATTCACTATCAGCAATTCCAAATCTTTGTACCATCCAAATGAGTTAGTCTGTGTGGGAACGATGATTTACCTGAGCTATCTACACATGTCCAGCTGGAAAAGGTAACCTTCCTGACGACAAAGGCAGGGAACTGAGAAGTTCTAACTCTCTACCTATTCTGAAAATATTGTTAACATTAAAATTCCTTTAGAGAACTGGAATAGAGTGATCAGAAGAACACTATGTGAAGGCATTTTCTGTCTCAAACATCCAAACAGAAAAAAAAAAAATCTGAATGAAAGAAATTGATAGAAAAGTGGGAAGAGTCAGTCTGGAGAATGATTTTAAAGATGATGAAAAAGAAAGGGGAATACAATCATGAAAATAATTGTCATTGGAGACGGGATAATGATAATGAAGTCTGATATGACCATCACATTTAACACTCCATACTTTGAACTTTCATATTGGAAAAACATAATCTATAGTACTTACATGAGGCAAATCACAAATTTGAAAATAAATATCCATTGATAATTTAAGATTCTTTAATTAAAATAAACCTGTGATTTCTGGTTAAACTTTGAGATGTTTTAAGTCTTCCCAACTGGAGAGACCACGTTTATCAGTGCCACCAGGCAGTGTCACAGGCAAAGATATTCATTGTAAAGGGTTTGTTACTACATACACAGAATTCATATTCTATGAAGTAGTTCAGATAACAGTTGTTACTTACAAAACTCATTTTCCACTGGTAAATCACAAAATACTTGAATTTGTTCATGTGTTAAGGACAGATGCAGCTTAATAATTTCTAAGTATATGTAGGTATCTGATGACTAAATCTGCACGTTATAAACCTTCCTTGTTTATACTTCTCTTGGATAGAGACTTTCTTTGAGGCAGTTCTCATCTCTCCTAGTCACCATCCATGTTTTACTCACATGCTACTTAAAATACAAGCTTAATGTCCTTATTAACACACTCATTGCATTTTCTGTGCGCCATATGTCTGTAGGCAGCCCCGGTGTCTCTTACCATCTGGGCTGAGTGTTTCCTCTCCTCTCCTTTTAAATAACTATGAACTACTTTCTACGGGCAATGAACTTAGAATACCACTGGACATATCACCAGCTTCTTTGCTCCCACTTAGGGCTTTTACTTTAGGTGCGGCTTATGCTTTATGAAAACACAATTTATGATAAAGCTTGGGTTAAACATATTCCTCATGATGTTGAAAACTGGATTTTAAAAGCACTATTAAAACTCAAAATGAAAATGAATAATCAAAACTGGTTATAAGCACTTTGTGGGAAAAAGGCTCAAACATTTTTATATGGTCAATGTGAATTCTAGAATACTTTCCATCAGCCTCTTAATATGCCCAACAAGACACTTAGATGGTGTGTTGGGACAGCCTGCCAAAAGTTCCCTACAATGAATCTGAAATTTACCACCCAAACGGTGCTTCTAGTGTAGATCCATTGGCTACAGTCAGGGTAAACTAATTGAGGGCTCATCATCACTAATAATTGAAAACACAGATACAACATAGCACAACAAAAAAACATATCAACTCAGATTTAGAATAAATGAACATGCACATCATATTTCTAATGTTATCATAAATTACAGCTACCAGTATAAGGCATTATATGTTTGTCCCACTGATATCAGAAGGACAGACATATCCAGGGCTCCCAGCAGGCAATTGACCAAGCTGCTGTGGTTTGGTGGGGTTGTGTAGCAGCCCCACCTCTCCTGTTGCCCCGGGAGTAATGCAGGGCGACAACTACACCTTCTCCACCCTCTTTGAATCACTTTTTAAAAGGTATTTTGTGAACTTTTACATTTTTAACATTGCTTTATATAAACTCATAATCTGCATAACTGCAAGGTAGAGTATTTCTTATTTCTATGCGTCTGCATACCTAACTGATACTGTATATCTTTGTTTACAAGATATGGCTTCTATTAAATTTAATTACTTATCCCTGTGGCTTTAAATTGAGGGTGGCTATAAAACAAAGACGGCTTCTATTAAATTTAATTACTTTCCCCTGTGGCTTGCATGGAACGGGAGGCTTCTATTAAAAACTGCATGGTCTAGGTGTGGCTGCTAATCAAAGATGCCTCTGAAAGAAGATACACAGGCCATGGCAATATTAATCAAAGGAGACAATGTTAGGTATAGAAACAGGATGGCATGATAAATGCCAATCCTGAAATTTATTAAAGTAATTGTCGTTCTGAAAGAACTTTCATAATTTATGTTCTACTTTTCTTAATAAAAAATATAGGTTACATCTGCACATACTATATAGGATATATTAATGTTCTATTGAGGAAGGTAAATATTTTTAAACATCACACCCTATCAGATAAAGACCAAGGCTCCGTGAGGGTTTTAACTGGTTTTTCCCCTTTTGATAGTAGCTAAATAAAGAAAATGGCTTACAGATTGAGCTATGTATATAGTCTGAAAGTAACAACAGAAAAATGATGTTCATAATCTGAATTGCAATGAAACCAATTATCTGTGCTGTGGTTGTTCACATGGGAATTCTCCTAAAGGTTTAGTATTTCTTAAAAGAAATTAAAAACAGCTGTAAAAATACCATAAAACAAAAATAGCAGCTGCAAAAGAGATTAACATTCCTAAATTTCATTTGAACCTGATATGCTATTTTTCCAACAGCAACATAGATATTCTGATTTTTAAATATATCTTTATGAAATTTTCCCTTAAAAAAACAAGATTACTGAATGCATGTTTGATAGAACCAGTCATTAATATTCACATAAATTCTATAAAATGTTCTCCAAGGTGTTGTTATTATTCTATTTTGTTTGGTAATCCTCAAACATACGTTATCATTGTAGAATAATCTAAAGCCCTTTAAGATTAAACATTACTAAGTAAACAAATTACAGCAAACTGCCGCTCTTCCCTCCCATCTTTTCTCTCTCTCTCTCTCTCGTTATTTAAAGCTGTCAACTTCCTTTCACACTGAACCATGAAGACCAACGACCTTTTTAAAATTTTATATAGTGTCTGCTTTTCAATTAAGCAAACAACCATAGATAAAATATACCTAAGGTTTTTCATATATATATTTATGTGTATATATATATATATATATGCACATGTATGCATATATATTAAAACAAAATGCAATTTATAAAACAGATCTGGAGGTGGTGACAGTATAAAACAGTTAGTTTTGCTGTGCTGTTCAAACATATGGCAGCAACTTTTCTAGACCTGTGCCAGATGGAGGCCGTTAATCGATCCAGTCTGCTATACCGTATGTTATTTCTCCATTAAAAGGGTTTCTCCTTCCCAATTTATAAATAAATTGCTGAATTTTTAAGTGCAAGAAGCAATACTTTGCAACATAGAAATAATAAATTGAGACTATTTTTAAAAGGCAACAAATCACTAAAGATGAAAATTATTTGAAATTTGTATTTTTTATTCTTTTAGCAAAACTCTTGTAGGCTGTACAGACTTAACACACATTCTACATAGTTTACGTATCTTATTTGTTTGGGTTTTCATTGGCTTAGTAGCCAAATACTTCAAGACAGCACTATCATATTTGACAAGCTCTCTAGTAAATATTGCCAATATCCACAGTCAATTAGATCATTATACTTGATAAAAACTTAAGTAATTACGTAGAGTTTTAAAGGTAAAAATCACTTTTCCAACAGGTTTCATGTTAAAATAATTCCAATTTTTTATACCTTTTAAAAATCTTTTTCCCCCAAATAAATGTTTAACTCAGCCTCACTGCCATCAAAAACCAATACAAAACAAAACAAAACACTAATACAGTTGTAAGGTAAAAAAATGATGTATATATTAACATGTAAAAAGCAAATTTAATGGAAAGATACTGGTGCTATAATACATGAATAATTGTAGTGTGTTTTATCTTAACTATGTTAGCAAAGCCAATTCTTTCCTCACACACATACATGTGTAATTTAAAAAATATGTGGGGAGCTGACAAATAAGAATATAACATTTTGGAATAGTTTACTGCTATTGTTCTTTTGTTATAAATATTATTTGTGACATAGGTTCAGATTTTGAAGTAAACTAAGATGTATACATAACAGAAATCAAATGAAAGTAACCAGTCTCTGGAGAAATATGCATTTCTTTTGTAGAACCCAGCTTTAATGGAGACCAGTATTTAACATATTCACAGCTTATAACAACTTATGAAATGGGTGAATGTTCAAACAAAATATCAACCAGATCTATTCTCTGCAGCATGTTTATTTATGACTACTTTCTTTTGAAAGAAACCAGGAGTATGATAATGGTCGCTTGCAGACTAAATAGGCTGTGTTTTCATGAGCAGTAATCCCATATAAGTACAAGAGAGAAAAGCTGTATTTTTCCAATATAATCCTACAAGGGCAAATGACAGCCTTACCTGATGGCTGATATCTTTTATAGTACGACTGTGCCATATTTTATGCATCACAAAGAATGATCAAAGATGTCTCTAGAGGCTCTCTGTCATGGAATGTGGCCCCACAGTCCCTGTCTGCCTTTAAATCAGGCAGTAATGCTCCTTTAGGATAAGTTGGGCATGCTTTTCAGAGTGATGGGTATTTTGGATATACCTGAGCATGATTTCAATTTCTCATTCAGTTATGTGAGTTCGAAAATTATATGCATGTTTCATTTGGTTGTGAAATAAGTGACTAAAATAAACATGAAATTGTATGTTTTTAAAAGTCCCTGTTCAATGTAGAGTTCTGCTTGTTTTTACTGCTTTTGTGATATAATGTCGTTTAGAAAAGAAAATGCAACTCAGAAAGTAACCAAACTATTCCCATTTGTTTTCCATTAAAACATATTAATAAAATAACTTCAACAGACTTTTGTTCTTGCACAGAAAATTTTGCATTGCAGCTATTTTTTATCAAACTGAAATAACTATTTAGATTTTCCATACAAATTGAAAATAAATTGGAAAATTTTGGCAATCACCCAGTTAATTTTAGCACACAACCTACAATCTTATAATATCTGGATAATTTCCAAAAATATTATTTGTCTAAACATTTTCAAAGGAATTGATGAAAATGTCCTGTTTTTAGACTTATTTAAATAATGAAATTCTCTTCTTTCTTTGGAGATTGTCTCCACATATAACCAATAGTCAGAAAAAGAAATGTCTTAATTACATTAACCCTACTAGATAAATACTTATTTTGACTATATTGTTAGGACTACATGTTTTTAAACAAACAAGCAAACAAAATCTGGTTCATTGGTTAATGGCCTTTGTTAATGAGAGAAGGCCATCAGTTTCATAAACCAGCCAACTTCATTTTGTTGCAATGATAGAACTATATTTGCAAAGAAACATCACTGGCTACATGACAGAACTTTCATTAAGATTTCCATTTAGTGATAGTTCTTAGGTGCCGAAGAATCCATGCAATTGCTCATGAACCTGTCCTCAGAAAACAGAGCCAGCAGAGAGCCTATGAACTCGGTTAATCAGATTATTGACAAAACCACTCAAAATGTTTGCCTTAAAGAGAGTGAGTTTTCAAAGAACATCTTCTATTTCTTAAAAAAAAAAAAAAAAAACCACACATGTGCAATTGCAAGTGAATGTGTTCTGAAATCTTTTAACTAAAAAATTAATCATTCTGCCTTTGCAGGCTTTAAGAACTGTTTATAATTACATTAAACTATAATTCTATTCAATCTAAACTCAGTTAAATATAAAATTCATATTTGACTTTGTTGTAATGTTTGTTGGCATAGTAATTTTCTTATAAGTAGGTAGTTTCCTTGAAATCAGTTATTTTAAAAATTAATTATAATTTATTAGATTATATAGTTTTTAACTATTTCCCACTGCACCTGAAACTAATAAAATGCCATAAAAATAGTAGCAAAAATATATTTTTATAAGAAACTTATTTCTTTGGTTTTTCTAAGTCATGAAATATATATTAGTTCCTGATTTACAAGACTATCAACTTATGTGTCCTTACTTTTCTGAGATTTAGTTGATTTTATAATTAATATTTATAACATAATGTTTTATTTTTAACAAATCAGTAATGTCATTATTAATGATGGACCTAAAATGCTTTGAGAACTGTAAATTATTAAAGACCTATATTATTATAATTTGCATTTAATAGTCATAAAGTATCTTCTTATATATATGATAAATACTTTAGCACTATATTATGTTTTTACTAGTTATACAAAATCCTATTAAAATGAAAAAAATTCAAAATATAATTATTAAAAAAAGCTAAAGCTATCTTACTAGGTGAAAATATTCAGAATCAATGCTTTTTATTATATCATATATGTTCTGTTTACAAGGAGTCCAGAAGAATGCCATAGAAAAAAAACATTAAACCTTTTGGGAAATACATTTTTAGATTGTTGACTATTTTTAGGGAGAAAACAAAATAATTTTACCTCTAGGATCTTCTTGGCCATTCAATAGTATATGTATAATTTGATAACTACAGATTTATATATCTTTACTTTTAACATTTACAAAATGAAGTTTGATAAAACATTTGTGAGATCTCTTCCAGCTCTAGAAATGAGGGTCTCTAGTTTGGGAATGAATCCTAGAGTTCATCTTTAACATCTCATACAGTGCATTGGTCCTCTTACAAAATTTTTTAATTACTTATTTTTCTTATTTATTATATTATAGTTGTTCCTGCTTTTTCTCCCTTTCCCCACCACTACCCAGACCCCCCAAGTCCCCTTCTTAAGTCAATCTCCATATTGTTGTTTATGCCCATGGGTTGTGAACAAATGTTCTTTGGTTAATCCCTTAACCATCTTTCCTCCTGTCCCCCACTCCTTTCCAGCAGCTGTCAGTCTGTTTCATGTACCTAAACTTCTGTTACTATTTTGTTCATTAATTTATTGTGCTCATTAGATTGGATATACTGGAGAGATCATGTGGTAAAGGTCTTTCACTGACTGGCTTAATTCACTTAGTATAATATTCTCCAGGTCCATCCATGCTGTTACAAAATGTAGGAGTTTCTTCTTTTTTACTGCCACGTATACTCCATTGTGTAAATGTACCACAGGTTTTTTTATCCACTCATCTACAGATGGGAACTTAGGTTGTTTTCAAATCTTGGCTATTGCAAATAATGCTGCAATGAATATAGAGTACTTATATTATTTCAAATTACAGTTTTGGGTTTCATCTGATAAATTTCCAGAAGTGGAATCACTGGGTCATAAAGCAGTTCCATTTTTAATTTTTGAGGTAACCCCATAATGCTTTCCACAGAGGCTACGTTAATCTGCCTTTCCATCAATACTACAAAAGGGTCCTTTTTCTCCACATCCTTGTCAATACTTGTTTGTTGATTTATTGATGGTAACCATTCTGGCAGGTGTAAGTTGATATCTCATTGAGGTTTTAATGTGAATTTCTCTGATGACTAATGATGTTGAGCAATTTTTCATATGTCTATGGGCCTTCTGTATGTCCTCTTTGGAGAATTGTCTATTCAGTCCTTTTGCCCATTTTTAATTTGGTTGTTGTCTTCCTTGTGTTGAGCTGTATTAGTTTTTGCATATTTTAGAGATTAAACCCTTATCAGATGTATCATCAGTGAAAATGTTCTCCCAAACAGTGGGTTCCCTATTTGTCTTGCTAATTGTTTCTTTAGCTGTGCAGAAACTTCAATTTGATGGAGACCTGTTTGTTATTTTTCTCCTTTGTTTCCAATGCCTTAGGAGATACATTGGTAAAAATATTGTTATATGGGACATCTGAGATTTTATTTTATTTTTACTAAATGAATATGTTTATTTTTTCACATTATTTTACTGTTGTTCAAGTATAGTTGTCTTCATTTCCCCCCACTACTTCCCCCCAACTCAGCCATCCCCACTTCCTACCCTTGATCCTACCCACCTTTGGCTTTGTCCATGTGTCCTTTATACTTGTTCCTGAAGTGATATCTCATTGTGGTTTTAATTTGCATCTCCCTGATGGCTTTTGATGCTGAGCATCCTTTCATATATCTCTGGGTCCTCTGTAAGGACATCTGAGATTTTAATGCTTATGTTTTCTTCTAGGATTTTTATGGTTTTGTGACTTACATCTAAGTCTTTTATCCACTTTGAGTTTATTTTTGTGTACAGTATAAGTTCATGGTCTAGTTTCTTTTCTTTCTTTTTTTTTTTTTTTTGCATGTACAAATCCAGTTTTCCCAGTACCATCTATTGAAGAGACTGTCTTTGTTCCATTGTATGCTCTTGCCAGCTTTGTCAAATATCAGTTGATCACACAGGTATGGGTTTATTCCTGGGCTTTCTGTTCTGTTCCACTGATCTAAATGCCTATTCTTATGCCAAAACCAGCTGATTTATTACAGTTGCCTTGTAGTATAGTTTGATATCAAGAGTTATGATACCTCCAGCTTTGTTCTTCTTTTGCAAGATTCATGTGCCTATTCAGGGTCTTTTTTTGTTCCATATAAAGTTTCAAAATGTTTGTGCTAGTTCTGTATATTATATCATTGGTGTTTTCATAGGAATTGCATTGCATATATAGATTTCTTTGGATAAAATGGACACTTTAATGATGTTAATTCTTTCAATCTATAAACACTGCATATCTTTCCATTTATTTGTATATTCCTCAAATTAACCTAATAGAAAAAACTCAAAAAACCTCAAATAGTTGGAGGCTAAATAGCATGCTATTAAATAATGAATGGTTAACCAATGAGATCAAGGAGGAAAAAAAAAAAACCTTGGAAACAAATGCAAAGGAACATATAACAATCCCAAATCTATGGGGCAGAGTGAAAGCACTCCTGAAAGGGAAGATTATAGCACTACAGGCATACCTCAATAAGCAAAAAAAAAAAAAAATCTCAAATACGTAATCTAAACCTACACCTGAAAGAACTAGAAAAACAACTACAAACAAAGCCCAGAGCAAGTAGAAGGAAGGAAATAATCAAGATCAGAGTGGAAATCAGTCACATAGAGACTAAAAAGAAAATACAGAAGATCAATGAAATGAGAAGCTTATTCTTTGAAAAGACAAACAAGATTGATGAACCTTTAACCTCTAATCAAAAACAGGGGAGAGGACCCAAATAAATAAAATCAGAAATCAAAGAGCTGAAATAACAACTGATATCACAGAAATAAAAGGAACCCAATCAACAAAACAAACAAGCAAGCAAAATATAACCAGAGACATTGAAATTAAGAACAAACCAACAGTAACCAGGGGAGAAGAGGGAGGGGATACTGGGGGGAAAAGGGTGAAGGGTCATTAAGGAACATGTATAAAGGACATATGGACAAAACCAAAGGAGGGTAGGATCGAGGTAAGGAGGTACAGATGGCTGGGGTTGGGGGGAATGGTGGGGGAAAATGGAGACAACTGTACATGAACAACAATAAAAATATTTAAAAACAATAAAAAAGAATGAAATAAAAGAGATTGTAAGAAGTTACTATGAACAATTATATACCAACAAATTCATCTACCTGGGCTAAATGGATAAATTTCTAAAAACATATAATCTCCCAAAACTTGAAACAGGAAGAAGTAGAAAACCTGAATAGATCAATAACAACAAATGAAATCAAAGTAATAATCAAAAAACTCCCAGCACACAAAAGCCTTGGACCAGATGGCTTCAAAGGAGAATTTTACCAATCATTCAAATAAGAACTATCACAGATCTTTCTCAAACTATTCCAAAAAATACAAGAAGAGGGAAGACTTCCAAGTTCTTTCTATGAGGCCAGTATTATCCTAATTCCAAAAAGAGATAAAGACACACAAAGAGAATTATAAGCCAATATGCCTGATGAACATAGATACTAAATCCTTAACAAAATACTAGCAAACCAGTCTCAGCAATATATCAAAAAGATTATACACCAAGATCAAGTTGGATTTATCCCAGGGATGCAAGGTTGGTGCAATATTTTCAAATAAATACATGTGATACATCACATAAACAAAATGAAAGGCAAAAATCAGATGATCATATTAATAGATGCAGAAAATACATTTGATAAAACACAATACCTATTTGTGGTAAAAACTCTTAGCAAAGTGGGACTAGAGGGATCATATCTCAACATAATAAAGGCCATGTATGAAAAAACCCACAGCTAACATCATTCTTAATGGGCAAAAAACTGAAAGTGTTCCCCAGGGATGTTCTCTTTCACTAGTCTTAATCAGCATAGTTCTGGAAGTCCTAGTCACAGTGATCACACAAGAAGAAGAAATAAAAGGCATCCAAATTGGAAAGGAGGAAACAAAACTGTCACTATTCACAGATGACATGATATTTTACACAGAAATCCCTAAAGACTCCACCAAAAAACTCCTAGACCTGATAAGTGAATTCAGCAAAGTAGCAGGATACAAAATTAATACCCAGAAATTAATGCCATTTTTATACATCAATAATGAACTATCAGAAAAAGAAACAAAGAAATCAATTCTTTACTATTGCAACAACAACAAAAAAATAAGGTACTTAAGGAATAAGTTTAACCATAATATTAAAATCTTATATTTTACATTTACAGATCACAAATATCTTCAACATGTATTATCTTAGATTTTTTCATACAATAGTCCCCCAAACCAAGCCCCATTATCCCTTTATATGATAATGACATAACTGAGGCTCAATGAATCATTTTTTTCTTTAATATCTCTAGGGGGTGGCCAAGTGGGGAATGGATACCAGGTCCAATCCAAGTGCAATATTTTGTACTGCCTTCTATAGGACTACACAAATACCACTGAAATGTAATAATTCAACTTTGAGTGTAAAAGAGCACACTACAATAGAAGTTAGCCTATTTCTTTTTATGGTGAAATTAAAAAATAAACTTTATTGTTGTTGTAGTACAATTGTCTCCCTCCCCCTTGCCCTGCCCCACACACTCACCCCTCCCACCCTCTATCCTACTGCCCTTTGGCTTTGTCCATGGGTCCTTCATACATGTTCCTTGACAGCCCTTCCTCTGCTTTCCCCTATTATTCTACTCCCTCCCCCTCTGGTTACTGTCAGTTTGTTTGTTATTTCAATGTCTCTGGTTATATTTTGCTTGCTTGTTTGTGTTGTTGAATAGGTTCCACTTATAGGTGAAATCACATGGTATGTGCCTATTTCTTTCTGAGTCTTGCCTTGTAACAAAATGAGATAATAGTTAATGATTACTTTATATTGATCCCGATATGTCTCCTTGTTTTTATATATATATATATATATATATATATATATATATATATATATATACATATATATATATACACACACATGACATTTTATATATTATATATATATATATATATACACACACACAGCCATTGTTCCTTCTGCTTCAGTATTTAAACCACACAGAGGTCTTTTCAAGGTTTGGGCTACGATTTATGTTTCTGCATCTTTAGTAACAAGCAAAGTGATTGCAACAGAATAGATGCTCAACAAATGTTTGTGGTATATATTGCCTCAGAGTCTTGGAAGCGATTCTGTGCAAGAAACTTCTAAGTTTGTGAAAGTTTGGTCTCTGCTTGCAGGTGAAACTTTGCCAGCCATTTCAGCGTAGACTTGTCAAATTCCCAATGAAAGCATGCCATCCAACATAAATATATTCAGCCCTTTGTGTTGTATACTACAGCGGCCCCCAACCTTCTTGGGCAGGAGGACGGTGGGATGGCATTATAGCCTGCCACAAGATGCAACTTAATTGAAACTTGCCATTCACTGATAGGGTTTTGATACAAGTCTGCAAGCAATTGATTTATTACGGTCTCTGTGCAGTGAAACCTCTCTGCTAATGATAATCTGTATTTGCAGCCACTCCCCAGCACTAGCATCACTGCCTTAGCTCCACCTCAGATCAGGCATTAGATTTTCATAAGGAGCGTGCAACCTACATCCAGTGCATGCACAGTCACAGTCGGGTTCGCTCTCCTATGAGAATCTAAGGCTGCCTCCCATCTAACAGGAGGTGGAGCTCAGGCGGTACTGTGTAGCCTGGGGAGCAGCCATAAATACAGACGAAGAAGCTTCACTTGCTTGCTAGCTGCTCACCTGCTCCTGTGTGGCCTGGTTCCTCACAGGCCATGGACTAGTACCGCTCTATGGCTCAAGGGCTGGGGACCTCTGCTGTATAACTTCTCTAAATGTCTCTGAAAGAAGTTATTTTATGTGGGGCTTCTATTTCAAGTCAAAATAATCTGGTCATAAACTATTTTCTTTGTACAACTCATATACATAAATCCAGGACAAGTCTATATTAGAATATCATAACATAAATTTGTAATTAAACTAAAGCAACTAGGAAAAATAGAAACTAAATTTTAAGAAAAGAAACTAATTCACATAATTTTTTTAGTGTGTATGTTTATGCTTTAAGTTGTGCTAAAATTTAAAATTCTGGCCAAATGAAAATTTTATTTGACAATTTAACAACTCACATGATCAGAGAGGACTGACTTCAAATTAATAAGACTATTCATATCTCACATGAAAATCTGTCTGATACCTACTTCCTTATATATGGAGTTACTACAGTGATTATATATATATACATATTTAATTAATTAATTTATTTATTTTTAGAGAGAGTAGAGGGAGGGAGAAAGAGAGGGAGAGAAACAGCCATGTATGGTTGCTTCTCACATGTTCCTCACTGAGGACCTGGCCCGCAACCCAGGCATGTGCCCCGACTGGGAATCGAACCGGGACCCTTTGGTTCCCAGCCCACACTCAATCCACTGAGCTACACCAGCCACGGCAACAGTGACTGTATTTTAATATTATACTTTAAATTAATCTGCTTAATTAAAAATTTTTCCAATGATGGGTATATAATTCTAATTTAACTTTCAGAATATAGCATTTCTCACTCAGTGGCCTATGCCAAAACAAATAATTCTCTCAGAATCTCATGTAAAGCTCATCAGCATACTTTTACATAATTTGTTTCTAAAAGCTCAAAAATATATATTTATAAGATAGAATAGTGGCCCTTAAAAAGTCATTTTAACTATACCTAAAATCAATATTTAAAAGAAATAGGAAACCCTAAATAAATCCAAAATTAATGCTTAAAGGCAAGTTGAAATTACTCTTTCCATAAATAATGAATTAAAACATCAGAGCAACAATAAAAAGTATCCTATATTTAAGATCATTACAGGGTAGAATTGAAGCACTAATCATAAATTTCAAGGTTAATAAGAAAAGCTAAACCTTAAATATTGGATGTATCTGTTGCAACAACTACGAGTCTCAGTACTTAAATCAAGGCCAGAATTATGGGTCCCTGGGCTAGGAAGAAGAGTCTTGACTTAATTGTTTTTTAACTCGGAATTTTTGCTTTTCAGCCAAAGTAAAGTGAAAATGGAGACAATTAGCAAGGTAATTCAGTAAAAGCAAGTAAACAAATACATATATTGTGTTTAAATGGTCACAGAATTTAAGAAATGCTTTTATCTTTGTGTTTTAAAAGTACATGTTTGCATTCAATAAAATTAAACAAACTATCAGAAAAGAAGGAATGCAACAGGTGAAGGGGTGAAATTCATAAAAAGTATATCGAGACTCACAAACTACTTATTCAAATCACTTATTCAAATTACTTTTTTCATAATATTATTTTGGCCTCTGAACAATGATTTTCCAGACACAGTGATCCCAGTTGAGTGATTAAATGTCAGAGTTCTTGCTGTCCTGTCCTGACAAGCTTTGTACTACATTCTCTACAGAAGTCACTTATGTACACATGTATGTGTTTTTATAAGATTTGAGTGAAAAATGAGGAAATTTGTTTACCTAGAATATTTGTTTTCCTAGTGTCTTCCAGATATCTCTAAACACCTGGGAAAAAATTGACAAAACGCTCTATTAGAGAGGCTAGGGAAAAACAGGCACTCACATATATTGTTGATGAGATAAGTTAGGTAGATATCAAAGATGTGCTGAGTGAAAGAAGCCAACCTCAAAAATTATATACTATATAATTCCACTTATATGACATTTTCACAAAGATGAAACTAGAGTGAAGGAGTACAGGGCAATGGTTCCCTGCGATCAGAGATCAAGAGAGTGCAGGCACAAGGGTAGCGTCGGAGAGCTCTGGCCATGAGGGGACTACTTTGTATTCTGAATTTGGAGGAGATTCCACAGATTTATACTTCTGTTAAAACTCATGGAGGTTTACAGACAAATATACATTAACTGTAATGTTTTTCAATGTAAAAAATTAGAATATATTCATGAATTATGTATTGTATCTAGTCATATATTTATATATTCTAATAGCTATGCATCATTTATATATAATGAATAATTGTTATAGATGATAGATGATAGATAGATAGATAGATAGATAGATAGATACCAATTGCAGTGCTAAGCCTTGGTGGGTGGGAATGGTTTATATCAATGGTTTGGATCAGGTTAGGAGATAAAATAAAACATCCTAATGTCTATCTTTTAATACAGTTTTGATTTTGATCCATATGACTAAATTACCTAAATGAAAAATACAATTAAATTGCCAAAAAATCAGATCCTTGGCTGGTTGCTTTTATTTTTTACTCCCAGGGTAATACATTATTGGTCCAATATCTTTTTATTCAGTAGGTGCAATAAGAGGTTAGTTAATACAAATTCCATTGGATTCATTCTTTTGAACAGTTTTCTTCTTTCTACCCTATGCATAGCTGCAGGTAGAGAGCCTCCTGCCAGCAGGCACTTCTGACTCTTTCTTCTCGAATCAATTCCTCTTATAATGGAATCAACTGTTTTGAAATAAAATTGGGGCAAAATGGGAATCCATTTCTCTGTTAAAACATTAACATCCACCATCATATGTTCTGCATTATTCTCTAACTAAATTTTTATTTACTGTTTTATAAATTTATCTGTCTTTTGTAACAAGTTATACTAACAGGTTACAAAGTGAAATGGTAGCAATTAAGCTGCTTTATTTAGAAAATGGAAAATTATTGGTTATTTTTCCATTCACTTGACCTGCTTGATTGCTGTAGTCTTGCAAAAACTGTCTAAATGTGAAACTTATCAAAAATAACTCATTCACCTCTATTGGCATTCAACTTTTGGTGTCTTTTCTGAAAATTAGGTAAGCTGACATCAGAACCCAGACCACTAAAAGCTTAAGTTTCCCTATACACTTTAATTACTGGCACCACTAAATATATACTATTTGCTCCTTCAATTTTTAATACAAGAAAAATTTTCATTCATTGATATATTTACTATAGCCAAGGTATTGTTGGCAGAAACCTGTTAATTTCCATTGTCAATTATCTTTTCTTGTCCCAGCTCTTTCTGGAGGAGGAACAACTTTCTCTTCACTTAGAAAAAGACTCTCTATCATTTCAAATATCAGTGAAAACAAGCAAATGACACGAGGGATTTTAACTTGCAATTCCAATTTCAAGGATCATGACACATGGAATAAAAACAAATTTAATTAAGGAAATCAGTAAGTTTAGTCCCCAAATCAATTGCTTGACTATTGTGGCTATATTATTCTTTTAGGTTTCATTCTTCCAGCTTTCCAAAATACTCTGGGAAAAAAATCCAGTTTACAGATTTCTGTGCCTGGCTTGGCTCTTGCTTACTAAGGATTTGTTAAATCAACACAAATTGATACCCTTGTAGAGAAAAACAAAACAAAATCAAATGGTGTGAATCTAGCCTGGGTCTAAATAAGCTACTATTTAAAGAGCATAACATAGAATAATGTAAATACTAAATACATGTTATATTAATTTATCTTCAAGCATCTTAGCGAAACTGCTTCTGTAATGCTTATCATGACTGGAAACAGAGCTGGAGAATTTTTTCATGATTCTACATTCTGTGGCACTGTATTAATTAACAGCAATACCTTCAATGTATTATGTTAACAAATCAGAGTAGGCAAAGAGGACAGTGAAATAATAATAGGCAAGTTACTCGTCAGTATTGTGTTAAACCAAATATTGACTCATAAAGCCCAAACCATCTCCTTCCCTTGGTAGAAAGATAGTAATGTGCTAGATTGTAGATGAGGTCTTATTACAGAGATGTCGGTTTTAGTTTGAAACATAAACATATTTTATTCATATATTAGTACTTATTGTGATCAATGATAGTGTATCTAGCATACTAGAATTTGTTTTTGATCAGTAGAAAAAGTAATTATTCATAACACTCAAAATAGAGGCAAAGTTTTGAAAGAAAAGAAAGAGTTATAGGTTTCCTACATGGAAGGTAATTTTAATATAGACGAGATTGGTCCAAGTTCTGCCATTTGGATTGATAGATTATCTAGCAGAACTATCATTTCAATAATCTCAATGACAGTACAGCAGTGGATACTTGGTACAGTATTATAAATTATATTTACTGCAAATGTTATTGCAGAGAATACGGAAAGAGATCTATTATTTGTGTTTGTGAAAGTTTAGATAGGAAAAATTTAAGATTCTTGGACAAATCATAACAGAAATGATCTATATGATGTAGCTATATTGCCAGTTGTCAAAAATTTTACTTTAGTCATTACTTCATCAGTAACCTTGAATTATAGTGACATGATTCCACTTGTGAGAAAATATATTATATTAATCAACTTGAATGTTACCCTTGTAAGATGGTGCTTTGCAGTGTTTGGCAAGGTTGGATACAGTTAACTTTTTAGAGAAATGTATTAGCTTCTATTTATTTTGTTTAATATTAAGAACTTACAGTTGGTACAATGTAAGGTTGTTGGTAATCACTGCACACTGATAATAAAAACTATAATTATAGCAGATGGGACTTATTGCAATTATGCTTGTGATTTTAACATGCATGATATATACTTATTAATGTATCAACTACTCATACCTCAAATACTATACATGATATAGCTAAAACTAATTTCATATTATCTACCATCTATCATCCATCCATCTACCTAGCTATCTATCTATCATCTATCATCTGTCATATTCTTACTTATCCAATTACCTTTACCTAAAAATAAAATTAAAATCAGTGTGTATTTTCAGGTATATTTTTTATACTCAGACCATTCATTGTACATCACCATTATTACATTATATCTACCTTATCTGCTGGTTTTCAAGCCTCATAAGGGGCAACTGCCCTGAGCATTCAACACACTGTCTGAAACACAAAGAAATAAATCAAAGATTGTTATATTATCAATTTCATCTTCCTCTGTACCTCCTATTGGATGCATTCATATACACCACCCCACAGACATCTTTCCTGCTAGGCAATGAAGCAAGCAAAGCCCCAATTATACAGTGGTAAATGCTGGTAAATAGTTAACTGAGAGATTATGACATGTCTCATCTTTGAGACCTTTATAGACTTCCATTCCCTTTCCATCTAAAGTTAATCTTTTTAAAAAGAGCTATCCTGCCCAGAATAAAACTGGAGACAGAGCTATCCTAAACTAAAAGGTGACATTTGAAGGAGGCAGTTATATTATACAGGGTCCTAATAATAGTAGAAACATAAAAAAGAAAAAGTAGATAAAACCTGCTTAAAATTGGAGTTTTATACTTTTTTATTATATAAATTTATTACCAGCAGGTAATTTAATTATGTATATATATAATACATAATTATGTATTATGGTGTAGCTCACACACACACACACACACACATATTTTTTTAAGATTTTATTTATTTATTTTTAGACAGAAGGGAATGGAGGGAGAAAGAGATGCGGAGAAACATCAATGTGTGGTTGCATCTCATGTGGCCCACCTGGGGACCTGGCCTGCAACCCAGGCACGTGCCCTGACTGGGAATCAAACCGGCAACCCTTTGGTTCGCAGCCTGCGTGCAATCCACTGAGCTACACCAGTTAGGGCTAATTATATTTTTGACATATTGTATTGTACATGCCTTTGGTAAATAGTTACCATAATCAATTTTATAAATTTAAATTTAATATTTATATATTCATGTGCATATATGTGAATTTTACATGAGTATGAAAAATGATGAGAATGACTGGAATGATAAATTTAGTAATTTCTGAAGCTTACAATTTGTATATGAATTAAAATGTTTCATTTCTGTAATGAAAAAAATTTAAGAAGATGAATGCTTTAGTTTTTTATCTAAACATGTAACAACATTGCCCATCATTCCTATCCTGAACACTGAAGATAGCACTTGTCTGCTTAAATCTTCAGCCACATGACCTTCATTCAGTGCCCAACAAACAGAAGAATCCACACACATAAGGCATGCTAGACACTTACAAGCTCATGTAAGGAATGACTAAACAGCAATTACCATTTAAAAAATTAATTATTTACATTACATATGATAGTGAATACACATAAATTTCCAATAAAATTCTCAATTGTAAAATGACATATATTTTTCACTAATATGTCCCCTAGAGCAAAGGACATAAAGGAAAGAATAAACAAATGGGATCTCATCAAAATAAAAAGCTTCTGCATGGCCAAAGAAAACAGCATTAAAATGAAAAGAGATCCAACTGTATGGGAAATATATTTGTCAATAACACCTCAGACAAGGGTTTGATCTCCAAAATATCACACTATTCTAGGAAAACAAAAATCCAATTAAAAAAGTGTTAGACTCAATTAAAAAACCCAGATGCAAAGAACTTGAACAGACATTTCTCCAAGGAAGACACGCAGAGGATCCAGAGACATATGAAACAATGCTCATCATTGCTAGCCATCAGAGGGATGCAAATTAAAACCACAATGAGATATCACTTCACACCATTGAGAATGGCCATCATAAACAAAGCAACAAACAACAAGTGTTGGAGGATGTGGGGAAAAGGGAACCCTAGTGCACTGTTGGTGGGATTGGGTGAAGCCATTATGGAAAATAGTATGGAATTCTCTCACAGAACTAAAAATGGAACTTCCCTTTGACCCAGCAGTTCTACTGCTAAGATTATATCCTAAGAACCCTGAAACATGAATTCAAAAGAATTTATGCACCCCACTGTTTATAGCAGCACAATTTACAATAGCCAAGTGCTGGAAGCAACCTAAGTGCCCATCAGTAAATGAATGAATCAAAAAGTTATGGTACATTTACACAATGGAATACTACACAGCAGAAAGAAAGAAGGAGCCTCTACCCTTTGGGAGAGCACAGATGGAACTGTCGAACATTATGCTAAGTGAAATAAGCCAGGTGGTAAAAGACAAATACCATATGATCTCACCTTTAAGTGGAACCTAATTAACAAAACAAATAAGCAAGCAAAATATAACCAGAGACATTGAAATTAAGAACAAACAGACAGTTACCAGGGGGAAGATAGTAGGGGACAGTGGGAGGAAAAGGGGGAAGGGTTTTCAGGGACAACTATAAAGGACACATGGACAAAACCAAGTGGGGGCGGTTGGAATCAGGGAAAGGAGGTGAGGATGGCTGGGGTTGAGGGAAGTGGTGGGGGAAAAGGCAGAGAACTGTACTTAAATAACAATAAAATTTTAAAAAGTGGAAAAAAGATAAATATATAGCATATGATCTTCCATGGTGTAATGTATAGAGATGGAACATACAGAGATTACTTTTTAACTCTAACTTTATCACAGACTTTTGAATATGTGACTATCTCAGGACTTGTAAAATCTCCAAGAGTGTTTTTGTCAATGCAATTCAGTTAGAAATGTTTATGTTCTAATGAATATCATGTTGAGATAACATGTCAAAAATGAGACACATGAGCATAGAGGGGAATCAAAGCTTCCTAAATATTAAAAATCACTACTTGAGCATCACTTTAATTCATAAAAGTGCATAGAAAGTTAATTGAAAAGAGGCTTTAACTTTGGACAATGGGTACATGATGCCATATGCAGATGATATTTTGTTAAGTTGTACACTCAAAACCTATATTTTTTTAAAAAATGTTTTGATTCTAGAGAGAAAGAGGAAGGGAAAGGGAGATGAGGGAGAGGGAGAGAGGGAGAGAGAAAATGTCAATTTGTTGGATTGTTGTTCCACCCATCCATGTGTTCACTAGTTGATTCTTGTATATGCCATTACCAGGAATTGGCCCCTCAACTTTGGTGCATCTAGAGGGTGCTGTAACCAACTGCATACCGACCAGGGTGAAATCTCTATGGTTTTGTTAACCAATGTCACCCCAATAAGCTCAATGCTAAATAAACAAACAAACAAATCAAATAGTTTTCTATATGGTGTTCCCACCATGAATATTAAATATAACTTACTAAGCAACAGCAGAATTTGATTTAGAATAGAAGCCAAGAGCAGTGGTCCATTTGGAACAAAAAATATAAAGACAAACTCAAGATTTCTGCATTTCTATTGAGAATTAAAATATTTAGAAATAAAAAATAACATTTGGCACTTCAAAGGCATACACTATTTTTCATGTTACTTTTCCCACAGCTCTTAACTTGGAATATTGTCTGTAAATTAGAGAGCGCAGAGTTTTATTGATTTAAAAAAATAGGGTTTTTTGGTGTCTTTACATTTTTATTATTCTTTTGGTCTTCAGTCTATTTTGTTAAATATTAACAGGGCTATTCTAGTCACATTTTTGTTTTAGTTTTTAAAGACTATTTTTTTATAGCAGTTTTAGGTTCAAAGCAAAATTGAGCAAGAGGTACAGAGATTTTCCGTAGACTCACTTCCTGCACCCACACATGCATAACCTCTCAAATTATCAACATCCCTACCAGAGGAAAACATTTGCTGTAATTCACGACCTTGTATTGACACGTATCAGTCACCCAAAATCTATTGCTTACCTTCAGGTCCACTCTTGGTTGCATACATCTTTTCGGACAAATGTATAATGACATGCATTCATCATTACAGTATCACACAAAAGAGTTTCACTGCCCTAAACATGCTCTGTGCTTCAAATCAGTCAATAGTTCTTGATACCAAATGTCTTGCCCTCAATTACCAAAAAAGTTTCATAAGGCACTCATATGAGTAGGAGGATGTCATATAGTCCTAAAGTTTGATTTTTAAATAAAAGAAGTATCAGCTTTAGAAAAATAAATTTCTAGTTATAAAATAGAAAATTCTACCATGTGACGATATAGAAGGCATCTGAAAAAAATAGTCATTAGTAAATTAAAGTTGAGTCTGAAGGCTTCAATACAATTGATAATTAATATACAGGTTCTGGCACAAATAATGCCCCCTTTTATTACAAAATCTTTCATTACAAAATCATAATCATGTAATTCTATAAAATAACAATATCATATTCCATAGAGTGTGGTAGCAATAGAACACCATATGACATTTTAGGTGAAATGTTGAAATTGCTGCCCATTTCATGTGAGACATTCACGTACCCTAGCAACCACACTCAAGCAGGCCTTACTTCTGCTGGACACTGTATTTAATTAGAAATAGAGTATTTGCTTGTATCACTGGCCAGTGGGTAAGGGTTATAGAGTTAAATTGGTAGTACTGGATCCTATAATCTGGCATCATCTCTATTATGAATAAACACTCATTTTGTGTGTGAACCTGAAAGGAGTAAATTTTCTCTTTGTTTCTTAGTCCGTTGATTCTGTTCAGTGTTAAAGCCCCTTTGTTATCATTTAAATGTGTAGCTGCTCTCTCTCTTTCTGTGTTCATTGAAGGCTCAAATATCTCTCAAATGCCAATATTGTAGAAATCATGGAAAGCTGTTCCTTCTTCTGTTTTGTCCCCAAAGTGGTATCTTTCCAACACTTTAAGAGAATTATCTACTTACCCCTTAAATATGTATCAAGCGTCTTCTTTATGTTACATGTAGTTCTAATATTTTAAAATGTATTGGTGAACAAGGCTGGACCCACCTCTCTAACATCGTCACTTTGTTCAGTGGCCCCCTGCAGCTCGATTCCAAATAGACTTCCATTTTCTTACACATCCCTTACCATCTCCTGTCCTAGCATCTTTGCATTCTCTGCATAATGATCTTGCCTTCCCACCCCACTGCCCACCCCACCTCCTGTCCTAGTCATTTTCCAAATCTCAGTTCAAATGTTACTTCCTCGGGGACCTCTTTTCTCATCTTCAGATCTCACAGATTCATGCAGTTCCTTTTTGGAGTCTCATTTTCATGGTGAATTTATCTTCACATGCGTTGATTTGTTTAACAACCATCCCCCAGACTGACTGCAGGCTCTACGATGGAAGGGAACTATGTCTGCGTCACTCATTTTTTGGCAGTTACCAGTGTGTCTGAACTTAGCCATGGCTGCAGCCATGTGCACTCAGAGTCAGAGGATGTGATGTTTAAAGCAGGAAAATGGAACACTCCCAAGACCAAAATTAAATATTTATGAAAATTTAAAATGTTATTTTCAAATTTTAACCTTTGGCAAAGTATACAGTGAAGGCCACTTTTGAATATGATGTTTTTAGGACTTTTTGTACTTTAACAAAATTTTATTAAGGAACCAGAAAAATGCCTAAAGTTATTTTATTGCATTGACTTATTAAGATTGTGAACTAAGATTGTTATCCTCCAATAGAATTCATTCTATTTCAGCCCAAAACATAGTATCATAAGTGAGTTTACTACTTGGTGGTTGACTACATCTAGGATTGTCCACGATAGTCCCAAGTCACTAAGAAATATTCCTTTTTAAAAAATTGCATAATTTAATGTATAATTTAACTACATTATTTAATATTATGCCATTAAGATTTCATATATATATATATGTGTGTGTGTGTGTGTGTGTGTGTGTGTGTGTGTGTGTGTGTGTGTGTATAAATACTATAATGAAAAAATTGTGCCCAATAAGTTAATGAGTCCCAATTTTGGTTCTGAAATTGTGGTTGTTGGGGAATCCAGAATACAACATTGACATTTTTAAACTTATTCTTAAAAGAGAATTAGTTAAAAGCATTGCTTGTATATGGGGCACTAAAGGATATCCAGAAGTTTAAATGTTTCACAGACGTGATAGAGAATAAAACAGAAAAAAGCAACGTGTTTACAAACAAGTCACAGGTAACCTTTCAGAGCATGGTTCTCTAGTAGATACAGGGAAAGATAGCTGATATTGAGAGAGATGGTTGTTGAAAATGTTTAGTCACTAAGTGTAAATTTCAGGATTCAAGAGTTTGAGATCGAGTCCATTGGACAGTTTAATTTTATATAATAGGCAAAAGTGTTTAGTTCTTAAGACTTAAGAAAGGGATAACCAGGCAGATATAGAACTATTTATTTCCCAAGGTGAGGGCAGAACACTGTGATACTTAGCTGCTTCAACTTTCACAGCTCCCTAATATGCTTTTATTATCATTCTGAGGTCCTTTAAATCTCCATTTACCAACCATATCCACACATCTTTATGAATGTGGAACAGAATAAACAAAGGTTCCAGGAATAAACTCAGGTCCTTTCTAATTAACACCAGTGCATTTCTTACTTCCCTCTCTCAGCACCCTCTTCCATTACATTTGTTTACATGCTGTTCTAGAGACCACCACTCATGAACTTCTATTTTTCACCTACCTTGTACATACAGCTGACCACTGAAAAATGCAGGGGTTAGGAATGCTGGCCTGCACGTCAAAAATCTGCATATAACTTTTGACTCCCAAATGTTCCTTAGTATTTGTGGGTGACTGGTTCCAGGACTTCCATACAGCCCAATCCTCAGATGCTCAAGTCCCTCATAAAATGATTCATACGGCCAGTCCTCCATATCCACAGTTTCCCAACTGTGGTTCAAATTACCACTGTTCTTTATCCATAGTTGGTTTAATCTGTTGATGCAAAACTAAGGAAATATGGAGGGCCAACTGTATATTTATTGAAAAAAAAATCCACATATAAGTGGACCCACACAGTTCAAACCCACATTGTTTTAGCATCACCATCATAACAGAAGAATGTATTAATTTTCAAGGGATAATTTCTCCACTAGTGCTTTGAACCCCATACCTTGTTTCTTTGTTTATTTCTCCTTTTTTATATATTTTCAGTCTCTCATTGGTTCCCTCTTTGCAGTCCACAAACAGAAAAGATGTTCCAATGTTCTCACTCACGTATGCACACAGGGGCAATGTGTGTATGCACAAAACCCACAATTACACACATTCTTGTGTCTCCTGTAACCCCACTCAGTGTCTTCTTTCCCATCGAATCAACATCAAGTTTATTTGCTTCTTAGTCAACAGTAATCTGGCTTCTCTCCCTGCATATTAACTAGAATGCTTTCCTTAAAGTAATTTGGTACGTTCTTATCTGTCAAAACTATTAGAGACATTTTGATATTTGTTTTCATTGATCTCAGCTCAACATCTAACTCCATTTTTTTGCAATGGCAATGCTCTTAGGGTTTTCTTTCTCTCTTTCTTCATCTCAGGGTCTTCCTCCTCAGGGCTTAGAATCTTCTTTCAACTCTTCTCAGTCTGCACACTATTTCTAAATAATTGTATCTATATCAAAGACAACAATTAATACTTCTCTGCAGAAAATACCAACAGTTATGGTCCCAACTCAACTCCTTCTGTTGAAGAATAGGCAGATTCTTCAGAATGTCCCATAGGTTTATCAAATGAAAAACCAAAAAGTAGACTCAGTTTTCACCTCACTCTCATCACCCACAGGGAGGCCTCTATCAGTGGTCTCTATCCAACTAAATTATATCACTCTATCCCTTGCCAGCCAGCCCAAATCCTCAAATCAATTTTTATTGCTTATTTCTTACACCTACCAATATGTTAATAGTCATGGTATCTATCTGATTGTGCTTACTAATTTTCTTTAAAATAAAATCACCCTTTTCTGTATATATGATACTTACAAGCCCTACTCATAATTGACCCTCTGTATGGTATAATTTTTCCTTTACCAGTTACAACATTTTCAGGTTAAACATTAATTATATAGTGCTGTGATCATTTTATTAGCTTTCTAAATACTCTTTCTTTCTCTTAGGTGTGGCTCCTTCAAAATACCCTGTAAGAGAAATATTTCTAATATAAAATTATGATCATGTAATTTGTTTTTACAGGTCTTTAAAGAATGTACTACAACTTATTTTTCCAAGGAACTGTTGATGGACTTTTTCCTCATACAATGGACTTCTATATGAGTATTGGATAGAAGGTTATAGATCCATATTTAATCAAGGTTAAAATAGGTTCATGATATGTTAACCATTACAAAAAAGGAGGCCACACATAGTATACAGAAGAGGAATATAATTTTAAATGCAAATCTATGTATTCATTAATTATATGCAAGCTGTAATACACAGAGATGCATTTACATATGCATATATGTGTGTGTGTGTGTGTGTGTGTGTATATATATATAAATTTATAAATGTGTGTAATGTACCCCATTGACTATCTATCTACTCACCTTTTTGTCTACAGCAGGCTGTCTAGTGCATTTGCATTTCCCTTTGTTTTTCTGACATATGTTTTTTCCCAAGCCTAAAATCACAAAGAATTGGAAGGACCCTTCTTTCATTCCTACTGACACAAAATTGCTCACTAGGTCCTAGTGATTTTGCATTTGAAATGTTTTTAAAACTTGAGTTTTAAAGGAAAGTCCCTTCCTTTCCATCATAATTTCTTTAAAAATTTAAATTAAATTTATTGGGGTGACATGGGTTAATAAGATTATATAGGTTTAAAGTGTACACTTCCATGATACATGATCTGTATATTACATTGTGTGCACACCACCTAAAATCAGATCATCTTCCATCACCGTATATTTGGACCTTTTTTCTCTGTACAACCCCCTGCCCCTTCATAATTTCTAACTTTAGCTCCATTTTACTACTTTCTATACCCTTCTGTCCGGAGTTATGTTTTTCTGCTTGTTCCCATAATTCCTAGACTTACTTTGTCATATCATCTATCATGCAGTCTTTTTTGTTGTTGTTAATTTCATTTTTATTTTTCTTTACTAGCTGCAAAGGACTTGGCACTGGACACATCTGGCATGGAACTAAATTCAGGATGGTGTCTAGTACATGGAAAGCATTTAATGGTCATTTGTAAAAGTATTAATAAAACACATGGCAATTTCTCTTGGTAATTACATTGACTGATTGTTCTGATATATGCTTTTTGGTTTAAGTAAATTAGTGATATATAATAATTGCAGTATGTTCAAAGCTAAGGCTTTAATTATTTAAAATCTATTGGCAGGGGGATAAAGAAAACATGTGGTATTGTTGCTTCCTGTAAAAGTTAGTTGGAGCAGTAAAAGAGCAATCAGATGGGAAGAGGTTTGGCTGTTTCTACTGAAGAAGAGGGAAGGGTACATTTCATGTATTTCAGTCACCCAGGGCACGGATGCTGACGATGTCATTGTTTGGAGAAACTAAAAGTAACATAGATTCATGACTCCCAGCAGGTAATAGGAGATACAAAAGAATCCATAGCTTCCCCTATGGACACATCTCTTCTCTTATTGGCTTTATTCAGCCAATTTGTGTCTCTAGTCCCCTATGGACACATCTCTTCTCTTATTGGCTTTATTCAGCCAATTTGTGTCTCTAGTTCTAATACAAATCCTCCTATTTTGTACTTCAAAGAAATAAAGTTTCCATTTTTAGGTTAAGATCTGGAATAAAAGTGTGTGCTTATTACAAAAACCAGATCAATCAAATAAACTGATCACGAAATAAAACAAGAACATTATCAGTAGGAATGCTATACAGATTGAAATCAGTAAGGGAAGGAGTCAAGTTGTACCCTGTGATGAAGGAGGCCAGAAGGGCAGAGGAGGTCACAGTGATATTCGGAGAGAGTAGAGAATTAGGAGACACGAGGGCAGGAATACTCAACCATTCATTCACATAGTGAGTCTCAATCATACATCACACTGTGGTAAGCCTGGGGAGGCCAGCAGAGAATCAAACAGGGAGGACAGGTACCCCTCGAAGGGGCTACAGGAATACGGAACTGGAATGTTTGTGGCAGGAAGCAATGTAATCATTTAAAAGTTTATAAGCTCTACGAGTAAGAGCTTTAAAATTTGCATATTATTATTATTTTTAATAATATAGACAAAATTTAAACCATAAATGTTTTTAGCCAGTGTGGATCAGAAACAATATTATAGCCATGGTTGGTGTGGCTCAGTGGATTGAGAGCGGGCCTGCAAGCCAAAGGGTTGCAGTAAGATTCCCAGTCAGGGCACACGCTTGGGTTGCAGGCTGAATCCCTAGATAGGGGTGTGTGAGAGGCAACCACACACTGATGTTTCCTTCCCTCTTCCTCTCTCCCTACCCCTCTGTTTGAGAATAAATAAAATCTTTAAAAAAGAGATGATATTATATAAATTATGTTGTTGACAGATAGATATATTAAAAAAGAAAAGAAATATAAAATAAATTAAGGAGAAATTCTAAATTAGAATATAAAGTCCTGCCCTGGCTGGTGTAGCTCAGTGGATTGAGTGCGGGCTGGGAACCAAGCGGTCCCAGTTCGATTCCCAGTCGGGGCACATGCCTAGGTTGCAGGCCAGGTCCCCGTGAGGACCATGTGAGAAGCAACCATACATTGCCGTTTCTCTCCCTCTCTGTCTCCCTCCCTTCCCCTCTCTCTAAAAATAAATAAAAATAAAATCTTTAAAAAAAAAGAATATAAAGTCTATAGTTTGGTCAAATTGTATATAACAATTACAAAATCTATGCATATAAATTTATATATATATATATACACTATATACATCTAAAGTAAATTAAAATAAGCAATATATAGTATATATTATACCATGTGTGTTACAGATAATATTTACGTGTAATTATAATTGGAAAAACATATAGAAGTTTACACCTCAAAATGTTACAGTAGATCTATCTGTAATTTTTTTCCTTATTGTTTATCTCAAATGTGTTTTTTTTTAATGAGCACATTTCTTGTACAGTAAAGATGTTACTAAAATAGGTCTGAGGATAACCAAATGCTTTGTTAGATATGAGTGTAATATTGTATTTATGGAAACAGTCTTGCCTTCAGAATAGAAACATCTGTAATCAATTCATAATATCAATTCACAGCATTTATTTCTCATATACTGTTGCTGAGGATTAAGTATTTTATAAAATAGAGTTCAGTAAAAAGAGGAATCCACTCACTCTCATTTAATTGAAGTTCTAACACTTAGCTCTTCCTTACAAAACACGTAATTTTCAACTTCTCCTATAATCACACGTTAAGGTAAAAATTGCAATGTTAGAGCTGAAATTTGTTTACAAGGCTACTATAAGGAAGACATGAGGAAATTCCAAAAGGTCTGAGTTACTGAGAAGGAACTGACTATATAAGTTCAAAGTGTTTCTTCTTATATTAGGTGGATTTAAAGGAGGAAAATACGGGTTTGGCATGCTTTCTTGAACGATTGTTCAAATGTCTTGGGTTTGGCAAAGTTAAAACTGCATTTTCCCATTCCCTTTTTTCTCGTAATTTACAAAACCATGTATATTTCAAGGGAAATTTAATCCATATGTTCTGATTCATTTGCACTTAACTTGTCATAATGTTGCTCATGAAAGTCATCTTGTGTCCAAGAAAGATTGTGAGATTATTTTTAATAAGTCCCCTTTCTGTTCCTGTTCTAAGAAGCTGTATTCTGGCATTAGGTAGGCAAATGGGAACCATAAAAGGCTGAAATTTATAATCTATGAATTTCAAATGAATTCACACTTGGCCCACATTTTTGTTCTATTTATTTGTGTGTTGTAGGGGAAGCTAATAGTATTAAGCTAAAGACCTAGTGGCAAGGCTATACAGCTTTTGTTGTTTTAGAATCAGTTTTTATAAATTATTTTAAAAGAGTATTTTGTTTTTAATAAATAATTCCCCCAAATAAGAAGTGTGACATCTCCATAGAGACAATATTATATTTCTACTAGGACAAATTAAACAGCAGATGCTAGATTTATGGCAACATTTGTCAGCTATCATTCTTCAGAGCTGAAAGGCAGCCACCAGTAATTAATCTAACACAAAGGGAGAGGGAACCAAGACTCAAAGGATAGCACCTTCTAAAAGTCATAATTGCTTATCCTGTGTAGGATTAGTTTCCCTGCCTCTCACATAAGATAAAACCAGAAGGCAAGGGGAAACTTAAAAGATTTAAAATCAAGTTGCATACAGGCTTTTGAAATACTCATGTCAGAATATTTCAGATGTATTTTTTAAAAATTTAAATAAATTGTTAAGAACTACGTACTGTCATTTTTAATACCAGTGCTTCTAAGTATTCTTCTGGCTACAAAATACAAGACTTGTGCATTGTGGACAAGAAATCCTAGCCCCCCAGGTATTTCAAGGACACATTAGGATTGGTAATGTGAAAAGCAGAATGTACTGCACACTGTTTAGGAGATCGGGATGCCGTTAAAAACTCCCCAGGAAAAGTGAACTAAGGTCCAATATAAGACTAAGATTGCGAAAGCTCAAGTTTTAAAGCAAACCTAACATTTCAGCCCACAACTATTTAAAGTGATGTTAGATCACCTATCCCAAGGGAGAATAGATGTCTATGTGCTGTGCTGTGAACAATTTTAGGGCAGAAACACTGAATAGTCTCCACTGAATGTTTATGTGCACATCTGGATATATGCAGAAAACTAATGTAATTAATGTACTATGTAAAATAAATAACTGCATTTGAAATATCACTCTTTGATTCTGGATGAGTGAATTTGTGGTTACAAAATTAGAGTCTGAGTAAGACATATGTACATTCACAAACACATACACACCCCATTCCACAAACCACCAACTCCAGTAATAAGTGAGGAATTTAGGCTCTTGGACCAGCTTGAGGCTGTTGATTAATTTCATCTGGCCTGTCATACATATTTCTAGAAGGAGAAACTTATCATGTAGCATTTGAACATATTTTCAAAATATTGTAATAATTACTAATTATAAGAAAGCTAACATTCCACATGCTATGTCATTTAAAAGTTAGTTTTATGGGTAGAGTAGTCCCTTATCTAGCAATCAATCTTCAGATAACTTTCTATGACTATTAATCATTCAACTCTGTCTATCTGTTTGTCTGTCTATCTATCTATCTATCAATCAATCATCTATCTATCATCTATCTACCAAACTTCTGTTTTAGAGTACCGACATTATGCCAAGAATGCTGTTAGACTTTAGGGTGGAAGCTAGGCAGGATTCATTTGCAGGCTAAGCAAGTCCAGTTTGGGGATGATGTTGGTGACTTGTTCTCAGAGAGTTCCAGTTAACTTGTGTTTGGCACATTGAATATCAAGATAAACTAGAAACTGACTTTATTTTGCAATCAAGAAAAGGGCTTCATAGAGAAGGACAGGCTATTTAACCAAGTGTGGTGGTTTCACTTCATTCTGTGGGTCGTAAGTTGCTTGATAGACAGATAATGTCTTGCTCTCTTATAGGGGATTGTTATGAACAAGTCCATCCAGTTCCTATATATGCTGCTCCCTTGGAATCTGGCTTATTTCCTACTACATGACACCAGAAAGGGAATGCTTTCAGGAAATTTTCATTCTCTTGTTCTTTGGGACTGGAAAATAATCCAAAAGCACTGTCAGACTAAAGTATACATTTTTCCTCTACTGGACACATAAAACACAGAAATCTTTCCATTCTGCAGCAGGATTCCTAATAACTCATGAAATAGTACCACTGCATGTGCAATGGGATCAAGCAGTGGCACCTCCACCCAGAATTCCATTCCTAAAGCATCCTTACTCAGGACTGATCTGGAAAAACAGGGTCATGCCCACACCACAAACACCTACATACTAAACTCAACCATTCCTTCACTGCAGCGTTCAAAAATAAATTGAAATCATCTGCCATATATTTGGAGATGTGCAAGACTTAAAGATAGAAAGATGAACCTCCTATAAGTGAAGATTATGTCAAATGGACTACACATTCTTGTTTTTGTTTTAACAACTCATTCATTATGTTCATACCAAGAAAGTACCATATTCACTTTAAACATTATTTAATAGTTTCATACCAGTAAACTATGCTGAAAAACATTTATCCCAGAATTAATTTTTTTACCAAAAGATATGTGTTTCCTTTAGACAAAAACATTATCTCCAAAGCATAATGATTCATGGGTAGATATTTATGTTTTCTGAATCATCTGAAAATTGTTATTCAATATTGAATTTTTAAGGGTTTGGTGTGAAATATGATGATGAGGATTAATAGAGTGTTAATATATTGTCAATATTTATTGCAGATTATGTGCAACTGTGTTCATCAAGCTATTATTTTATATCAATGGAATTATTAGTCTAAAATGAATGTGAAAAAATCTACCTATTAATGAATCACTTCCTCTTCTGGACAGCAACCTACTTCATAAATATCTCCTTTATGGAAATTATTACATTGCACTATTGCCAGTGCGTTGTGCATATTTTTCTAACTAGTTAAACTGTGAGGACAAGGGCCTTACCCTTCTCCACTTGGCATTTGCTTGGTGTACAGCCTAACACAAGTATAGACTCACCAAATCTTTGTGAAACTAGTGCATTGACATGTATTGTGGATTTCATCTGGCATTAACACTCTCTGGAACACCCACTAATCACTACACCTTGAAAATTAAAATGCACATTCAAAATCAGTGACCTACTGGAAGAAGGTCTATGATTTCCACATCTTATTTGAACAGTTTAAAATTTAAGTCTCTCTTTGGTCAATGTTTGAAATCAATTTGAACATACTCATAGTAAAAATTCATCAATAAATTCCACATATTTCACTTCTGTTCTTTGCACAGTGGGTGGGTGGTTTTTACAGTCTGCTGTTATAAGATAGTGCATGGCTGCCCTGGCTGGTGTAACTCAGGGGATTGAGCATGGGCTGGGAATCAAAGGGTCCTGGTTCGATTCCCAGTCAAGGCACATGCCTGGGTTGCGGGCCAGGTCCCCTGTGAGGGCCATGTGAGAGGCAACCATACATTGCTGTTTCTCTCTCTCTCTTTCTCCCAACCTTCCCCTCTCTCTAAAAGTAAAATAAATAAAATCTTTAAAAAAAAAAGATAGTGCATGGACTAAATATAGAGTCTTGCTGTTCATTTTATGTAGCCAGACTTATGGTAACTTAATCACATAGTTAAGAACCATTTAAACTTTGTGCTCAGATGTGTACAGATGTGTGTACATACAAAGGCATTGTGCCCACAACAGAATTGCACATGTAATTCAAGTTATATGATTTCAATATGAGTTATAGGAGTGTGATACTATAATAATATTTATGGCTAACAACTTTTGGTGATTTTTTTTCTGCCAAAATGTATTTGTTTGTTTAAATTCCTTTCTAGTGAGGATAGGATTATAAATGTATAAGTAGAAAAATGGAATTAGAAAATTGAAATTAGATTTTTTTAAAAATTAGGATTGTGTGTTTATTAATCAAAATAGACAAAGAAGGAGTGAAAGTTTTAGACAGCAATTGGATCAATTTGGAATTTTTAAAAAATGTTGCCCAAAACAAGTATTAGCTATTTTACTTGTTTTTTTAAAAAGATTTTATTTATATTTATTATTAGAGAGAGGGGAAGGGAGGGAGACAAAGAGGGAGAGAAACAGCAATGTATGGTTGCTCCTCACATGGCCCTCACTGGGGACCTGGCCTGCAACCCAGGCATGTACCCTGACTGGAAATCGAACCGGGACCCTTTGGTTCCCAGCCTGTGCTCAATCCACTGAGCTACACCAGCCAGGGCTATTTTACTTGTTTTTATATTTTGGCCTGATTTATCAGATTTGTCATTCATTATTTACCATATTTTCTATAAATATCTAGCATGTCAGTTATATCTCTTGCCTCTGAGAGAGCCTGAATATATATGTAGGAAACAACAACCAAAACAAACATAACTTTAAAAGTAAAATAAAATAAAGCCAGGGAATATATATTGAGGGGAAAAAAAGACCTTGTTAAGAGCCCTGGCTGGTGTAGCTCAGTGGATTGAGCACGGGCTGGGAACCAAAGGGTCCCGGTTTGATTCCCTGGCAGGGCACATGCCTAGGTTGCAGACCAGGTCCCTGTGAGGGCCATGTGAGAGACAACCATACATTGCTGTTTCTCTCCCTCTCTGTCTCCCTCCCTTCCCCTCTCTCTAAAAATAAATAAAAATAAAATCTTAAAAAAAAAAGACCTTGTTAAAACGCAGATGTCACTGAAATGTCCCTATTACTGATAGATTATTCTTAATTCTTAGAAAGTACAAAGAGTGTCTGGAAAGGGTTGTAAGACTTTAAAAATATCTCCTAAAATTTAGGGTTAGTAGCATGTAATTCTAGAAAAACCCTGAAGTAAAATATGAATGCTGGATCTGTTTACTCATGTATTCCAAGCATCTAAAGCAGTGCCTGGTACATAATAGTACTCAAAAAAGACTTATTGATTTGAAGGTTCCACACAGCGTTGGCTAAAACATGCTTCACCATCAGCTATTGCAACAATATTGAGAATCAGGATAATTCTAACATTATTTATATAAATAGAACTATACGTTTAATTCCTTCGAAGCCAAGATAATTACAATAGGTTCTACAGAGCAATTCATTTCTCTCCTTCTATTGCTTCACTACTTTCCATTGGCTGTAAAAATACTCCATGAACACAAAAGGTCTGTAGAAATGCTAATAAATATTCCCTGGAACAACAGGGCCCTATTATAATTTCCAAGTTGATGGAAATGTTCTATAAGCTATTTTGTGCAATAACAATAGCTACCAGTCACATGTGGCTATTGAGTACTTGAAATATGGCTAATGCAACTGAGGAAGCACATTGTTAATGCTATTTATGTAAATTAATTTAACTTAAATTTAAATACACACATGTGTCTGAGGCCATTCTATCAGATCATATAGCTCTAGCAAAATACCTTAAGAAGAATGATTTGAATTTCCTTCTTTCCCAAGATTATATTTCTTGGGTCTAATAAGTGTGTTAACACATCTCTTCTCTTTTCATTCTATCTTGGTAAATACAAAGAAGATTATTGGTGTAAAATATTTATATATGATCTAATTTTCCCATGTTTCAGAAAGGTAAGGTTTTCCTCATATTCACTGCTTTTAATACCTCAGTGTACTTATATACTACAAAAGCACATTATTTTCAATATTCAGGTGAATGTAATAAGAAGAAAGAGAATCACAACACAGCTAAGGTTACCATTATCCATATTATACTTTTTCAAATAGATATTTGATATTTTTTTGTTATCTAAAATCATCAATTCTTTGAAAGTAACTATAATAAATAATTACTTCAGTTACTTATATATCAGTTTTTTCTTGTTTAATGGAAGATCTGGCTCTATAAAAGAACCATAGAAAAGATTTAACAAATAAAAGAGAATGACTGCTTTTATTCTCAGTGTTCATATCAATTTTGTTATGCCATACTTAACCACATGTTCTTATGAGAAACTCTATGACTGCAGTTGCTATAGAAAATTACAGTTTTGTAGCAAAAGAAGACTAATAAGGAAATAAAATTTATTATAAACAAATTGCCATTTTTCACTGGACAAATTCTCACTAGCCACAATAAATAGAACACATTGTTGAACATTATTGGCTGACTTCTCTTAGAATTTCATTCACTGGAAGGCAAGAATATCATCTTGGACAGAGAAGTTTAAACAGTTTTATATCTATAAGCACAATGCAATGCCAAGAACACTAAGGTATCTTTCCGTTTTTATTAGCCTGGCGTCTCTAACAAGTCCCCATAAATTCAGTGCCTTTCCAGGGCCACAAAGAACTGGGGAATAGATTACTTTCAGGGATCATGTATCTTTATGTAGGCTTTCATGGAGCAGCTGGATAATGATTCTTGAACCAGGCCCATAGTGTAACAATAGAGAGATGATATTATAAAGAGTCAATTTACTATTCCACTTATAGCTGTCAGTAAATTGGACCTATTTTCTGGGGATAAAACTGATTACTTTGAAATCCAAATAAAGATTTTTCCCTGACGTGTTAGTATATGGGATTTATTTGTATTTTAAAGAGATTTGTGGTTGTTCCTAGTGTAGGAAATATTTGTTATATATACATTCAAGCTGTTTTTTCTCTACTTTTCAACATGACATGTTAATAATTACTATAGAGAGTTAAGGAATTGTGGTTCTGGTCAGCTTGTTCACCCACTGTTTGGATGAATGTACCAATTACTATAAATAATTCTAATACATAAACAGAATTAATGAAAATCCTGTCTCGTTTTCTTATAAAAAACGCTTTTTTTTCAAGTGTTCACAAATTACATTCTTAAACATTTTCTCTTTTTGTTGTTTTGTTAAATAGAAGTCAGATAATTTTGTTTTCCCTTACTGAATTTGGTCCTTATATAGTTTTATAGTTATTTCATAAAAAAAGAAATGGGTTCCAAATGATTAATACCGAAGTCCTTTGGGGGGTGAGGATAAAATAAGATAATTGAAGGGCAAGAAGAAGAGAAGACAAAGGAAAAATATCTCACACTGCGCACCCTGTGTACTTCACAGCCAGAACAATAGTTTTGAACAGTGAGGTACTTCAAAAGTATAACAATCACCTGAAACATGGCATTCACCAGATGATTCATGGCCTGTTTTGTTGGTTAAGTCCCAGGGGTTAGTAAATTTATAAGTACTATCAATGAACTGAGAATATACTAAATGGGAGTTTCATAAACCATCTATAGCCTTATATCAGAAACCTACATGTAAGAAGAGCATATTCACCATTTTTCTTTCTTCCAATTCCCTAAATGCTCATCAGGAGTGCCATATGTCACCCTTCACCATGCACACATGTGAACTAATGCTATCCATGTTCTTTCTGCCTTGCTCACGAAGAAATGCTCAGTGGTGGTACTCTGCCATCTCTTCTGCCTGGGGTTAACCACCATAAATTTTAGAACAAAAGCATAGGTAGGACGCAGGCTGCCAGTCCCTCTGGGCATGATCATTGCCTGGTTTATACAACAAACTGGCATTTTCTTAAATATCATCAAAAGTTCCTGATTTCATTTTCTATTGCAGGGAGCTCAAGTTGTTTTAAGATTTTCTGAAGTAACAGCATAGTGATAAATATTATTTTATATATTTTAGGTATCTCTTTGTTTCTTCAAATATTTTCAAAGTTTTTAGAGAACAATTCACTCAAATGAATGTTATAAACATATCCCTCATTAAATATAATGAAGAATTAAGATCTAGAAAGGTTCTAAGATATATTTATGCTCAATTATATATATAGTACTTGTTTATCTGTATCCTTAAATAATTAAACTTAAAAAAACCTCTTTTTGGTAACTTTATAAATAAAATAATATTTCCTTAATTGTATTTGTATAATATATCTGTTGGTTTTTTGTTTGCCTGTTAATATTCTCTTTGTATTTTCAGCTGCAATGTTTATTTAGTTTTATTCATTCATAAGAGCTGGTCATATACATGGCTATTAACCTTGTTTATGGCATCTGTCCTGAGTATTTTTTCCAAGTTTATTTGACTTAGAATTTACTTTGGTATTTTCTGAATAAACAAGTATACTTTTAAGTGTCAAATTTATCAGTTTTTACATTTCTTTATTTTTCAATAAATACTACTTACACTGTTATAAGACATTGTTCTATATTTTATTATTTCTTTAAATTTAACTTGATATAAATACATATAATTAATTTTTGCATAAGATGTAACACTTGAATCTTTGTCTTTTAAAGAAATCACCTAATATGAAGATACACGTAAATTATATTCTGATTGATTTTCATTTTTTATTTATAACATTTATAATATAAAAGATATTAACATTAGCAAAATATAATTGTTTTAAAATTTAGCATTTTAACATTTGTTATGTTAGAACAAGACCTAATATGCCTTTCTATATTTTCTTGGCTATTCTTTTTTATTGTTGTTCAAGTACAGTGGTGTCCATTTTCCTGTCACCACTTTCATCCGCCCCACCCACCCTCACTTCCCATCCTCAATTCTACCCACCTTTGGCTTTGTCCATAGGTCCTTTATACATGTTCCTTGATAACTTTTCCCCTTCTTTCCCCTGTTAGTCCTCTCCCCACCCCTCTCTGGTTACTGTCAGGTTGTTCTTTATTTCATGTCTCTGGTTATATTTTGCTTGTCTGTTTATTTTGTTGATTAGGTTCCGCTTATAGGTGAAATCATATGGTGTTTGTCTTTCACTGCCTGGCCTATTTCACTTAGAATAATGCTGTCCAGTTGTATCCGTACTGTCATGAAAGGTAGGAGCTCCTTCTTTCTCTCTGCTGCATAGAATTCCATTGTGTAAATGTACCACAGTTTTTTATCCACTCATTTACTGATGGGCACTTAGGTTGCTTTCAGCACTTGGCTATTGTAAATTGTGCTGCTATGATCATTTTCTTGGCTATTCTTGCATAGTTAAGACTTAAGGTGAATTTTAGGATAATTTTGGTCAAAGGATCAACTTCCATTTCAAATGTTTATTTGTAAATTATTTAAAGAAAACTGAAATCTTTAAAATATTGAGTCTTCACATCCAGCAACAAGGTGCGCCTTTCTGTTTGTTCATCCTCCTTTTGCTTCAAGAAAGTTTTTGGTTACCTTCAGTCAGGTCTTGAAAAGAATGTCGTTTGGCTCAATTTTGATTATTTATACTTAGCTTAAAAAAATCACTCATTTCTTCATGGTAGATCACTCCTTTTTTTTATTTCACAGTTTATCATTTTCAGAGTATTCCTAATCTTGTATATATGCAGGACTTTTTTTATTTGTCGAAATTGTGAAACACTTAATTTTTGCCTAAACTTAATTTTTACTTCTAAATTTAGTTTCTCTTCTCTGCAGTTTTCCCATATATTTTCTTTATTTATTTACTGGTACATATAAAGGTAAAGCTATGAGAAAATATGGATTCTGATGTTTGCCTCAGAGCCAAAGCGGACAAAGAATTCCCATCCTAAAGTGTGAGAAAGACCAGAGCTCAGTGGATGACGTCATCTTAGGAGGAGCTCAGGTCCAAATGCCAGGAAGCATGCACAGCATACGGCAGAGGCTCAAGGGGTAAACCAGAAATCAGAAAGTTCATAACAAGCAAGAAACCTGAACTTTCCAGCATGCATATTCAAAAACAGCTACAATTTCACAAGATTTTTATAATAATAAGTAAAGCAACCTCATGCCATTTCTGGTTAAATTTAATTATCATTATTTCATATAATAGCTAATAACTTTATTTAAGATATTTTAATTCATTATTATAATCTCAAATGCAGTAAGTTCATTTTGCTTTTCCTGGAAAACAACATTCCTTCACTTATTCATGGTATCTGGTAGTAAAATGTGCTATTTTATTTATCCTGTGATTTTTGAAGTAAAATATGTTACATGTGGAAAGATTTAAGAAAAGTGAATGCTATGAACTGGAAAATGTATTGTGCTTATCTACAAGTATTTTGTAATTAATCAGAATACATATTTAATGCTACAAGAATTTTATGAGAAATTTATTTCCTTTGTGTTTGTTCCATAAATAAGTTTACTTTTTAAATACAGTCACTATAAAAAAAAATGTAAGACACCTAACAAATACTGACATTCATCTCCCAAGAGAGAGACATCCTGTCACTATTTTAGTTTGTACATCAAAAAAGTGGGAGTGGAAATAATTATTCTTGAGCCAGCACTCAGCCTTTGCTGGCCTGTGTATTCAAGCTGACTGGAACTCTTGAAGCTCTTGCAGAGTCACACTGGGAGATGCTTTGAGTTGCCTTGTCCTGCCAGATGCCTCCTTCCTTTCATTTCACTTTTAGTTCTTCATCTATGCATTTGAATCCATTTTTTAATATATTTATATTTTCTTTGTGCTATCTTGTCTTTTTTTTAAGAAAAAAAAAGAAGTTTGCTCTTAATTTGTATTCTTGGTTAGCAAATATTTTTGCCAATACCCCTACATAAAGTATAATATATACTCAGAAATATTTATATTTTATAACATATTTCAATAATTTCATTGTTTCAAATATTATTTAAAGAGTGAAAACTATGTGCTGGGTATAATACTAGATATTTTCTATGCATGATAGTGCTGCAAGGTGGCAGGTCTTTGAATGAATAGACAAAGGCTGGAATCTCTGCAGTCTCACCTACTACCTGTGTGACTCACAGCAAGTCCTTCAAAATTGTTAAACTTCACTTTTTAATAAGGGGATAGGACATTATAATGATATATTTCTTACTTTGAGAATTAAAAGAAAGAATATTGGCAAAGCACTTGGCTCATCCTGCTAAAACAGAGACTCTATAAATTTTATTATTGTTATTAATAACCAATGATAGAAAAAGTATGGGGTGAATGATTTGTGTTAATTTTTTTCTTTTATCCTTTATTCATGAACAGAATCAATATTTTCTTCATGCTGAAAGTGATATGGTTTATTGATATGTCAAGAGAACTGAGGAACATGGGGAAGAGAATGATATCAAGAACCAGTAAAAGAGGTATCTGGATCCTATAACTTGAAAGCTATTTATATTATTCCAAATGTTTGTTTGAAAAGTATCTTTCTGCGCTGAAGGAGAAATAAATTAGTCAATATCTTACTACTTTATTGCTATGACAACAATCTTCTTTTACTTTTTTCATTAATATGGTTTGGTTTCATGTTTGACAGAAGTGTCATATCCTACACAATATGGCATTAATTAAAATGCTCTTATTTTCTTGCAGCATACCAGAAGCTACTGCAACTTCTGCTAATATCTTTGTCAATTTCCCATGGAGAGGGTCCTTTTGGAGCCTTGAAATTCACTGTAAATGTCTCTAAAGTATAGTTTGACTCATGGTATAATTTAGTGATTTCACTGGTATCACTGTGACTAGTGTATCAGATTAAATCCCAAATAACTAACAATAAGTGAATAATTGGTGAGAAAAAAGATTCTTATTTATTACTAATTCCTTCACAATGCTGTGTTTTTGCTTGAGTAACTAGTTCTAATTGAATTGGGAATCCACACATCTTCTATCAGAGTATGAAAAATACTGCACAATTTCCCTAAAACTTTTATACATCTGGTCAATTTTCTTTCAGAGTTATATTTCCCTGAGTCAGGAATAATATTCACATTTTCAATGAACTTTGTGTCCATTTTTCCCAGCTGATAAAGTCTCTTTCAGGTGTTTCCTTAAGGGTTCTTAGCCTTTCTGCTTCTATCTTTCCAGAGGGTGTCTGCCTAGAGGAAAAAGCATGCATGTCTTCCAGGTGTAGGCAGATTGGTATGGTGTTCGTACTGTTCCTCAGGTCCTTACTTGATTTTCCAGTGACATACCTGACTGCCTTGATTAACTAAATCCTCTTTGCTTAACCAACCTTTAATTTGGCTCTCCCTGGCACTTTCAATCCTTAGATGCTGGCTGCAACATCCAGTACTTGGGTTTTGTTTCTTTGTTTCTGTTTTTTTTGCTTCTCTCTGTGGTCCTTCCTATGAATAGTCAGAACCAACTGTTCTTTTGCTATTGAAGAATGCAGTACTCATGGATCTCCCATGTTGCAGATGTAAGCATGGAAAATGGGAGAGTCTGACTCAGGTCATCTACCTGGGTGTCTTTTTCTCATTTCTGCTCCTTAGCAAAGGCACTGTGCCAGAAACACAGGGATTCTCTTAGTTGTGTATGATTCTTCTAGGCTGCATCTAGAATTCTCATACTTGGACAATTCTTATACCATTCATATCACTTTCAATCCAAGGTTGAAAAGGGAGTCCAGAGGTAAGAGGACTCCTGCATGTAACATCTTGCCCTTATCATACTCTCTCATTCTTCTCCCTTTCCCTTGTCCATTTACTCTGTGATCTATTTCACTAACATTTGTCTCTGGCAAGCTCTATAAAACAACTCTACCTCATCCCTGACCTTGGACATTCTTCACAAAATGCTTCCTTTAAAAGACTGGCTTTCGCCCAGCTGGTGTAGCTCAGTGGATTGAGCGCGGGCTGGGAACCAGAGGGTCCTGGTTCAATTCCCAGTCGGGGCACATGCCTGGGTTGCGGGCCAGGTCCCGGTGAGGGCCATGCGAGAGGCAACCATACATTGCTCTTTCTCCCTCCTTTCTCCTCTCTCTGAAAATAAATAAATAAAATCTTAAAAAAAAAAAAGACTGGCTTTCATCATTATTATCTCACTATTAATTTAAAGAATACTCCTTAAAAACTCAAAGCCAAAGAATGTGGTTTGTTTTGTTTTGGGGTAATCATCTCAACCTCACAGACTGATTTTAGTGGTAGAAAAACCAGTGTGGGACTAAGTCTAAATCACTAAGAAGAGAAATAAACCCATTGTCATTTCTAATATTGTTCTACCATAAATTTTTTTTTTGTCTTGCCCCCCAATCTCACCTACTCATGCTTAACAATTTAATGGTGTTGATTGAGGCAAAATAAAAATTGTTTCAAAGTGGGATATGCAAATAGAACCATGAAACTCATCTGGTATTTTCTCTACTATGGACATTATCCTAAATTCTGGATTTTTCAATAAGTCATGCGTATATTTGTGAGGTAGAAAGATGAATTGTCTTTGGATAATATTAAGTCATATAGATTATAAAACTATAAACTTCATTCAACACCAAACTTTATCTAAGTTAAAGATTTTTGTTTGAATCCAAGATAGTGGAAAGTAGTTACAAGGTACACTAGTCTCCACCAAGGACCAATCTGGAATTACAACAAAATTGTAGAGAAATCATCCTGAATACCAACCAAACAAGGAGGAGAGAACCATTTTTTTTTTAATCATTGTTCATTTACAGTTGTCCCATTTTTTTCTCCATTGCTCTCCCCTGCCCCATTCATCCCCCACTCCCATAGTCAATCTCTACCCTGTTGTCCATATCCAAGGTCCTTTATACATGTTCATTGACTAGACTCTTCCTTTTCTTTCCCCTATTAACCCCCTTTCCCCTCCCTTCTGGTCACTGTCAGTTTGTTCCTTATTTCCATGTCTCTGGTTCTATTTTGCACATTTGTTTGTTTTGTTCTTTAGGTTCCACTTATAGGTGAGATCATATGGCATTTGTCTTTTGCTGCCTGGCTTCTTAACCTTAGCATAGTACTATCAATTTCCATCTATGTTGTTGCAAAGGGTAGGAGTTCCTTCTTTCATTCTGCTGCACAGTATTCCATTGCGTAAATGTATCACAGTTTTTTGATCTACTCATTTCCTGATGGGCACTTAGTCTGTTTCCAGCACTTGGCTATTGTAAATAACACTATGAAAATTGGGGTGCATAGGTTCTTTTGAATGGGTGCTTTAGGACTCTTAGGGTATAATCCCAGAAGTGGAATTGCCAGGTCAAAAGGTGGTTCCATTTTTAATTTTTTGAGGAAATTCCATACTGTTCCTATAGAGTCTGCATTCCCACCAAAAGCATACTAGGGTTCCCTTTTTCTACATCCTCGTCAGCACTTGTAGTTTGTTGATTTGTTACTGATGGTCATTCTGACCATGAAATAGAATCTCACTGAGTTTTTAATTTGATGGTCATTCTGACCAGCATGAAGTGGTATGTCATTGTGATTTTAATTTGTATCTCTATGACAGCTAGTGAAGTTGAGCATTCTTTCATATATCTGTGGGTGCTCTGCATGTCCTCCTTAGAGAAGTGTCTGTTCAGGTCCTTTGCTGATTTTTTCAACTAAATTGTTTGTCTTCCTGATGTGGATTCATATGAGTTCTCTATACATTTTGGACATCAAACCCTTGTCTGAGGTATCATTGGCAAATATGATTTCCCATACAGTTGGTATGCATATACATATTTTTTTTTATTTTGCTGATGGTTTCTTTAGCTGTACAGAAGCTTTTTAATGTTATGCAGTCACATTTGTTTATTATTTTCTTTATATCCCGTGTTCTAGAAGAGAAGTCTCAAAACCAAGGATGGACAGAAGAAACCAGTTCATACAAAAAGAATACTAGGGAGTGTGGAGGAAGTGTGAGAGGGCTGTCTGGGCTCCCGTGGGAGGCAGCTGAAGAGCTACAGGGATATTTCAGTGACTGTGAGGTTCCCCCTGAGAAGTGTGGAGTCTAAACCCCAAACTGGCCTCCAGAAAGGAACCCAGATAACATCTAGCTGTGAAAAGCAAAAGGGTATCTGTCTGCCAGGGAAAGACAACAGCTGGAGATACAGATAGTCTCTACAAAGGCCAATACACAACATTTTGTTTGCAGCTGCTTACCATGGGCTCCACAGAGGGAGGGAGAGTAGATTAGAGACACTTGAGGAGAGTTTGGGGTTGGTGGCTCTGGGGAGAGAAGTGAAGGAACTGCCACCAGGATCCCTATGCTGAGTCATTCCCCAAATTGCAGAAGCTATCTTGTTCAGGCAGAGCAGTCCCCACCAAGTGGTATCAGTCTAAGTGGAAGCTATATCCTGGCCCACAGGAATTACTCTGCCCTACCCTGCTGAGCTTAAATTGGGCTTCTGATGACAGCTTAATTATATTAACAATGGATCAGTTTAACAGTTGATTAGTTTAACAACTAAGGTGTAAAATACAAAGAAGCAGCCAAAATTGGGAGACAAACAAACACACCCTAAAGGAAAGAACAAGAGAATTCTCCAGAACAATACCTAAGTGAAAAGGAGGCAAATAATTTATCAGATAGAGAGTTTAGAGTAATGATTATAAGAAGACCAAAGAACATGGACAAAGACATAGAAATCATGTAAAAGAACCAGATATAAATTAAACAGTACAATATCTGAAATAAATAATACACTGGAAGGAATAAATGATAAGTTAGATAAAGCAGAGGAGTGAATCAGTGATTGAAGGACAAGGTAGAAAAAAACACCCAGGCAGAGCAACAAAAAGAACAAAGAATTTTTAAAAAATGAAGAGAGTTTAAAAAACATTTTGGACAACATGGAGCTTGACAACATATATATTGTGGGAACACTAGAAGGACAAGAGAACAAGCAAGAGATTGAGAACCTCTTTGAAGAAATAATGGCTAAAAACTTCTGCAATCTGGTGAAGGGAGAAAACACACAAGTCCAGGAAGTCCCCAAACAAGTTGGACCCAAAGAAGTCTACACCGAGACACATCATAATTAAAAAGACAGGCTTAAAGCCAAGGAGAGAATCCTAAAAGCCACAAGAGAAAAGCATGCAATTACCTAGAACAGAGCACCAATTAGACTGTCACCTAATTGCTCATCAGAAACATTTCAGGCCAGAAGGGAGTGACAGGAAATATTCAAGGTGATGATAATCAAGGTCCTACTACCAAGGCTACTTTACCCAGCAAGGCTATAATTTCAAATCAATCAGAAATAAGGAGCTTCACAGACAAGAATAATCTAAAGGAGTTTGTTAACACCAAATCAGTACTACAACAAACGTTAAAGGGCTTGCTTTAAGAAGAATAATACAAAGAAAGAAAAAAAACAGAGGAAAATAGTCTAATAATAAAATGGCATTACATATGTATCTATCAATAAACATATTAAATATAAATGGCTTAAATGCTCCAACCAAAAGACTTAGGGTAGATGATTGGATAAGAAAACAAGATCCTTCCTGGCTGGTATGGCTCAGTGGATTGAGTGCTGGCCTGCTAATTGAAAGCTTGCTGGTTCAATTCCTTGTCAGGGCACATGCCTGGGTTATAGGTGGGGTCCCCATTTAGGGGTGAACAAAGAACCAATGTTTCTTTCACACATTGATGGTTCTCTCCCTCTCTTCCTCCCTTCTCGAAAATAAAAATATATATATTTAAATAAAAATAAAACAAGACCCATATATAGACTGCCTCCAAGAGACCCATCTCAGATTGAAAGACACACATAGACTAAAAGTAAAGGGATGGAAAAAGATATTTCATGAAAATGGAAAAGAAAAAAAAAGCTGTGGTACTAGTACTGACAAAATAGACTTTAAAATCAAGGCTATAGTAAGAGACAAAGAAGAATACTACATAATGATAAAAAGAACAACATAACAAGGGGATATAACCCTAGTAAATATTTCCACACCCATCATAGGAGCACCTACATATGTAAAGTAAATCTTGATGGACAAAAAGGGATAGAGCGATAGAAGTACAGTCATAGTTGGAGATTTTAAGAACCTATTAACTTCAATGGATAGATCTTCCAGGCAGAAAATCAACAAGGAGACAGTGGCCTTAAATGACCCACTAGATCAAATGGATTTAATTGATATCATCAAAGGATTTCACCCCACAGCACAGAGTATACATACTTTTCAAGTGCACGTGGAACATTTTCTAGGATAGAACACATGTTAGGTCACAGAACAAGTCTCAATTAATTTAAGAAGATTGAAATCATATCAAGCATCTTCTCTGACCACAATGCTATGAAACTAGAAATCAATTACAAGAAGAACACTGAAAGACATAAAAAGGCAATATGGAAGCTAAATAACATGTTATTAAACAATGAATGGGTCAACAATGAGATCAAAGAAGAAATCAAAAGATATCTTAAAACAAATAAAAATGGGACACTGGAAAAGCAATCCAAAGAGGGAAATTCATAGCATTACAGGTCTACCTCAAAAAAGAAAAAGCTCAAGTAAGCTACCTAACTTTACACTTAAAGGAACTTGGAAAAGAACAACAAACAAAGCCCAGAGTGAGAAGGAAGGAAACAATAAAGATCAAAGTAGAAATAAACAAAATAGAGTTTAAGAAAGCATAGAAAAGATCAATGAATCCAAGGGCTTTTGAAAAGACAAAAGAGATTGTAAACTTTAAGAAACTCATAAAAAAAAAAAAAATGAGAAAGGACCCAAACAACTAAAATCAGAAATGAAAGGGGAGAAATAACAACTGACATGAAATAAATAGAAAGGATTTTAAGAAAATATTATGAATAACTATGTGCCAACAAACTGGAAAACCTGGATGAAATGGATAAATTCCCAGAAACATACAATCTTCCAAAATTAAATTTTGATTCTTCAGGAAGAATCAAAGAGTCTGAGTAGACAGAATACACCTAGTGACATGATGCAGTAGTCAAAAAACAAATAAAAAGCCCTGGACTGGACGACTTTACAGCTTAATTAAACTAAACATTCTGAAAAGAAATAACACCTCTCTATCACAAACAATTTCATAAAATTCAAAAGGAAGTGAGGCTCCCAAACTCATTTTACAAGACAAGTACTATCCTATTTCCAAACCCAGATAAAGACACTACAAAAAAGGAAAATTACAGGCCATAACCCTGATGAATATAGATGCTAAAATGTTCAACAAAATATTAACAAACTGAATACAGCAATGCATCAAAAAATCATGCATCATAATCAAGGGGGATTTATTCCAGGAACACAAGGTTGGTACTCCATTCACAAATCAATAAATATGATTCATCACATAAACAAAAGAAGGATAAAAACTACATGATCATGTCAATAGATGCAGAAAAAGCTTTTGATAAAATTCAATACCCATTTATGATAAAAAAAAAAATCCTCACCAAAGTGGGAATACAGGGAACATACCTAAACATAATAAAGGCCATATACAAAAAAACACTGCCAGCATCATACTCAATGGGCAAAACCTACAAGCATTCCCCTTAAGATCTGGAACAAGACAGGGGATGCCTGCTTTCACCTCTCTTATTCAACATAGTACTGGAAGTCCTAGTCACAGCGATCATACAAAAAGAAGAATTAAAAAGCATCCAAATTGGAAAGAAAATGGTAAATCTGTCTTCATTTGCAGATGACAAGACATTGTACATAGAGAATCCCAGAGAGTCCACCAAGAAACTACTAGACCTGATAAATGAATTTAGCAAAATAGAAGGATACAAAATTAATTTCAAGAAATCAGTTGCATTTTTATATGCCAATAATGAATGAACAAAAAGAGAAATTAAGAAAACAATTCCATTCACAATTGTTCAAAAAGTAAAAAATACTGCCTGGCTGGTGTAGCTCAGTGGATTGAGCATGGGCTGGGAACCAGAAGGCCCTGGTTCGATTCCCAGTCAGGGCACATGCCTGAGTTGCGGGCCAGGTCCCCAGTGAGGGCCATGTGAGAGGCAACCATACATTACTCTTTCTCCCTCCCTTCTCCTCTCTCTAAAAATAAATAAATAAAATCTTTAAAAAAATAGTACAAAATACCTAGGAATAAACCTAACCAAGGATGTAAAAGACCTGTGCTCAGAAAATTATAGGACACTGAAGAAACTGAAGAAAATACAAATAAGTGTAAACACTGTTCATGGATAGAAAGAATGAACATCATTTAAGTGCCCATACTATCCAAAGCAATCTATAGATTCAATGCAATTCCTATCAAGATCCCAATGACATATTTCATAGAACTAGAACAAATATTTCAAAAATTTATATGGAACACAAAAGGTCTGGAATCACAGCAGTTATTTTGAGAAAGAAGAACAAATTTGGAGGAATCACGCTACCTAATAGCATACTACATTATAAGGCCATAGTAATCAAAACAGCATGGTATGGGCACAAAAAAACAGATATATAGATCAATGATACAGAATAGAGAGCCCAGAAATAAACCCACAGCTTTATAGTCAATTAATATTCAAAAGAGTAAGCAAGCACATACAAAGAGCTAAGATAGTTTATTCAATAAATGATGTTGGGAAAATTGGACACATACATGCAGAAAAATGAAACTAGACTACCTTCTTACACCACACACCAGAATAAATTCAAAGTGCTACAAAGGATTAAATGTTAGACCAGAAACCATAAAAATCACAGAGGAAAACATAGGCAACAAAATTTTGAACATTACTCATAGCAATATTTTATTGGATATATCTCCCCAGGTTAAGGAAATGACAGAAAAAATAAACAAATGAGACTACATTGAACTAAAACGTTTTTGCATGTCAAAGGAAATCATCAACAAAATTTTAAAAAAATGGAAGAACAATACTCACTGATACATTTTATAAAATGTAAATATCCAAAATTTATAAAGTACTTACAAAACTCAACACCAAAAATCAATCAACCCAATAAAAAATGGGAAAAGGACCTGAATAGACACTTTTCCAAGGAGGACATACATATGGCCATAGACATATGAAAAGATGCTCAATGTCATTAACTACCAGAGAAATTTACATTAAAACCACAATGAAATACTACCTCAAGCCTGTCATAATGTCTATCATCAATAAATCATCAAATAGCAAGTGCCTGCAAGGATTGAAGAAAGGGAAACCCTTTTGCAGTGGTTTTGGGAATGTAGATTGGTGCAGCCACTGTGGAAAGTAATATGGCGATGCCTCAGAAAATTAAAAATGTATCTGGCTTTTGACCTAGTGATCCCATTTTGGAATATATCCGAAGGAACCCAAAACACTAATTTGAAAGAACATAAGCACCCCTATGTTCATTGTAATGTTATTTACAATAGCCAAGATATAGAAACAGCCCAAATGTCCATCAACAGATGAGCGGGTAGAACAACTATGGGACCTTTATACAATAAAATACTACTTGGCCATAAAAAAGAAGAAAATTTTACCCTTTGTGACAGGACCTGGAGAACACTATGCTAAGTGAAATAAGGCAGTCAGAGAAAGACAAATTCCATAGGATTTCACTCAGTGTGTAATCTAATGAACAAACTGAACTGAAAAGGAAAATGAGGACAGGTTCACAGATGGAGAGCAGGATGACAGCTAGTCAGAGGTGGAGGTGTGGGGGATGAAGGGATTGGACACAAAGGAAAGGGTCCATGAACATGGACAATAGTATGGTGATTGCTGGGGGGAGAGGCGTGTAAGGGGACTAAATGGTAATGGGAAAAGATACAATAAAGATAAAATAAAAAAAATTGTGCCGCCTAATGTATTGTCAGATGTGCTGCAAGCAGCTTTGGAAATATAACTTATTAAATATGAAAACATATCAAGCCACCATGGATTAAAGATTTCAGACTTAGTGAAGTTACACAATAACTTGTATATTTTTGTCATTAAGAGGTACAAATAATTTCACTCTGGTAGAGAAGAGAAATCCAAATGTTATGGTTTATTTTCTTATATGAAATTAACCAATTTGTATACATTTGTTTTCACTATTTCTAATGCTGACCAACTATAAAAAAGTCTTGATTTCTCATTTGAATATATTCCTAATTTTTTCTCTCACTTTTTTTATTGTTGTCTGAGTACAGTTGTCTCCATTTTCCCCCACCTCTTCTCCCCACTCCAGCTATCCCTACCTCCCACCCTCTATTTTTTATTAATTAGCTCAGTAAAATATTTTATACATATATCATATATATTTGTATGATTATTTTTTTAATTTTTGAAAAATAAGCTTAAATACATAGTTTATTATTATTCTACAAAATTGCTATGAACACTGGCTTAGCAATCGATACTTCTAGGGGAACTATGGGTTATGTTCCTTGTGAAACCCTAGTTATGACATTTTCTCTTCAACCAATCAATTTATATCCTTGTTTTATATATATTACTGCTTAACAATACCTTATTTAATATATTCATTGATTCATTAACATTAAATTCATGGCCAACAGCACTATCACTCATAGCTGAGAGAAACTTATGTGACAATTGTATTTTCTCTCTGAGGCACATTACAGACTTATTGTGCTTAGAGATAATAGCTAGCACTTCAGTACTACTGCTGGGGGCCATTTTAAACAGTGAAATAACCTACAAAAAGCACAAAAATGCAAAAAAAAAAAAAAAAAAAAAAACCTTGGCACTAAATAGACCATAAAAAGGACAGGGAGAAAGGGAGAGTAACATCGAGGTGAGAAAGCAACATCAATCAGTTGCCTCTCATACGTGCTCTGGGGGTGGGGGGATAGAACCTGCCATTTAGGCATGTGCCCTGACTGGAATCAAACTGGCAGCCAGTTGCATTTCAGGTTCATGCTCAACCAACTGAGCCCCACCAGTCAGGAGGAAACTCAAATTTTTAAATGCTCTGTGCATGTCCATGAATGTCCATAGAGGCACCTTCAGTACAGAGTTTGGGGTTACAAATAAATTTTAGCAAGTACATGAATTCACAAATATGGAATTCACAAATATGTCTCAGCTATATACTGTTAAACAACAAAATTCAACCCATTGAAGTTGAAGGTCTTCTTGGCTTTAACAAGTGATTCATGAATGGGGGAAGCATTCTATCTAGCAAACAAAGGGATGATCAGTGGGTTGTACAAAATGGAAGAATGTTATAGAAAAATGAGTGAAGCAAGAAAGCTATTAACAAAAGAATAGAAAGGTTTATTTTTAGACCAGGACACTCTCTTTTGGTGGGAAGGGATTGGCAAGTGTGTTTACCATGCAAATTGCCTCTTCTTTAGCAGAAGGTGGGGTTTAGGGGTGGCTGGGGGAGTACAGAGAAGGCCCAAGTGACAAATTACCTCATTTGTGTTGACCAGAAAAATCTAGACTGGTTGATTAAGATCATTTTTCAGAGAGAGGATAAAACAGCAATTAGATCAGTTATTAAATCTAGTTTTGGTATCATGGGCTTCACACAATGACACCATTTTTGTCTTGTGGTTCTCTTCTCAACAACACACATAAACTAATAATGTCACATTCAATACAATTATTACATTTATTCTGAAAGAACAAAAGCAAAATAATAAAAAAAATTCTAAAAAGTTTATAAACAGTATATCTTCCCAACCAAAAGAATGTCATAGTAAAAGAATTTTGTATCTTAGGACAAATTTTCACTTTCCATCTGGATTAAAAATATCCACTTCTAAAAGACAAAAATGCAAGCATTTTCTTCTCCTCTTTATTTAAGTAATAAAACACAACTACCTATGGAATGAATAATGTAGTATTCTGAGTCATTTTATCAACATGATCCTCAAATTAAGTAAACTTAACTGTGTTGGTCTATAATGACAAATGAAAATCCTTTGGCTATGTTAATACTGAATTTGAAGTACTATTTTTGTGAAAGGGTGAAAGAATTTTTCTTGCAAATAACTAAAATACCTGTACAAACATAGAATGTAGTTTGTAACTTGCATTCTTAAGATGCATTTAAAGTATTGTTCTTGTAGCTATCAACTAAATATCTACCAATATTGACCAAACTGTTCCTTGAGCAATATATTTTCATGTTCAATGTAAGTTTATTGACAGCTTTTAATATCTTCAAAACTGAAGCGTCATTTTCAATTAAAGTAATCTCAATTATTTTCTGTATCACCAAGCTGTCCCTTCTTCTGATGTTCCTTTATATTTACTGCTAGAGATTATTGGTTAATCTCAAGATTCCAAAGATGCCATTCGATTTTTCTTTTCTCAAAACATTGCCAAGTCTTTCTGAAAATCATCCACATATATTCTCTGTATTGGAAAAGTATTCCTTTGGTTCTGACTACATCACCATCTCACTTATTTATTTATTTTTATTTACTGAATTTAGAACATTGATTGTTTAGGGCTCAGACTTAGACTCCTTATCTCTCTTACCCATGAATATTCTCTTGCTGATCTCATTCTACTGTAACTTAGAAATCAATTACACTGTTACTTACCTCTTCCTAAGCTCCTTGTATGTAACTTCCTATTTAACACCTAATCAGGAGGTATTAGTAATCTCACATGTAGAATGTCCCAAACTGACCTCCAATCTTTCCTTCTAGATAGTTCTTCATTTCAATTAATAACAACTGAATTCTTCAAGTTGCTCTTGCCCCAAGCCATGAGGTAATCCTAGATGCCTCTTTTCCTCAACCCCATAGTAAATCCAACAGGAAATGTTACCATATCTAACTTTAAAATATATCCAGCTACCACTCACTGCTAGCCTTCTGACCTCTTGTCTGAAATATTTTAATAAATTCATAATTACTGTTCCTATTTTCATTCTTTTCTTTCAAATGTCCATCTTTGTCAAGGCAGCTAGAATCATCTTGCTCAGAAATGATGTCAGTTCCCCATTTATAATTCTACAAGAGACACAGGATCTACTTCCTTCCCCTTACTTTTCCACTTTTTCTTTTTACCCTTCTCTTATACTGCTCCAGCCACGTGGTCCTCTGCCTATGTGCCTGTCACAAGCCAGACACACACAGAGATTGTGGGCAACTGACTCCTGGAGACTTTAATTTCTTAATTAAATGCAATGTTCTCAAGGAGAAATTCCAGGAACACCCTACCTTAAATTTTAAATAGATTCCCACATTCTTACCCCCTTGCCTGTTTTTTTCCCCCATGGCACTAATAATCATCTATCTTTATAGATAAATAAGATAGATAATAAAGAGATCCTTATCTTAGTGTCTTCTGGAATATAAGGTCTTTGAGGGCAGTGACTTTTGCCTATTATATTTCTACTACCAAGTCTTCGACAGTGAGAAGAGTGCGTATAGCACACATTCAATAAATGTTATGTGAATGAATGAATAATTGAATGGACCTTTGGCAAACGTCAGGAAAAGTAAGACTCCTTTTGCATTATGTTTTCAATAGTCTTTCCTCATATCTTTATCAAAGATTAGTATCACTTATTTTGGTGTGTGTGTGTTTTAAGACTTTATAATGAAGAGCAGTTTTAGGATCATAGTGAAATTAAAAGGAAGTTACGGAGATTTTCCATTGACCCTCTATCTTCAAACATGCACATTCTCCCAGCCTCCTCATTATTGACATCCTCTACCAGAATAACACATTTGTTAAAATTGATGGACCTAACACTGACACAACATAACCCAAAGTCCATAGTTTATAGTAGGGTTTACTCTTAATGGTATAAGTTGTATGCATTTATATAAATGTTTAATCACGTGCACATCATTATATTGTCATACAAAACTGTTTCATTGACCTGAAAATCCTCTGTGTTCACCTATTTAACCCTTCCCACCCCCATCAATCCTTGGAAACCACTGATATATTTACTGTCTCCATAGTTATGCCTTTTTCAAATATTGTATATATGAAATTATATAGCATGTAGCCTTCTTAGGTTGGCTTCTTTTACATAGTAATATACATTGAAAGTCTATTTTTTTATTTTATGGCTTGATAGCTCATTTCTTTTTAGAACCAAATAAATCTATTGTCTGGATGTAACCGGTTTTATTCATCCATTCACCTACCAAAGAACATCGTGGTTGCTTCCAAGAGTTGAAATATTTTAATAAAGCTCCAATAAATATCCATGTGAAAATTTTGTGTGGACATATATTTTCAACACTTTTGGGTAAATGCCAAGGAGTGCGGGTGTGAATTGTATGGTCAGAGTATGTCTAGTTTTGTAAGAAATTACCAAACTCTCTGTAAAGTGGCTGCCTTTTTTTGCATTTCCACTAGCAATGAGAAAGTGTTCTTGTTGTGCCACATCCATGACAACATTTGGTATTGTCAGTGTTCCAGATTTTGACCTTTCAATTGGTATATAGTGGCATATCACTGTTAATAAATTTGCATTTTCCTGATGACATATTAGCTTTTATATGCTTATTTATCACCTGTATATATTCTTTGCTAAGTTTTCTGTTCACTTAAAATAGGTGAACCCATTTTTAACTGGGTCACTTGACTTATTGTTAAACTTTAAGAGGGTTTTTTTTTGGGGGGGGTTATATTTTGGATATCAGATATCCTTTGACCATGTTGGTCCTTTATCAGATGTGTCTTTTACAAATATTCTCTCCTAATCTGTAGTTTTTCCTCTCATTCTCTTGAACTTACTATTTTTTCTGCTTTTAAAAACTATTTTCTTGAGAAGTTTATAGAAATTTTGGTTTCATGTAAATCTATTGTTCATTTGTTCTCTTTTAAAAAGATTTTATTTATTTATTTTTAGAGAGAGGGGAAGGGAGGGAGAAAGAGAGGTAGAGAAACATCAATGTGTGGTTGCTGTTCACAAGCCCTCTACTGGGTACCTGGCCTGCAACCCAGGCATGTGCCCTGTATAGGCATTGAACCAGCAACCATTTGGTTTGCAGGTCAGCACTCAATCCACTGAGCCACCCCAGCCAGGACTGTTCATTTATTATTTACCTAAGGCATTTAGACATTATCCTTTAGACGAATCAAAAAATGACTTGAATCATTGCATAGAATGATTGCTAGGTCATTGTTTATTTCATTTCTTTCAAATAATGCTCAGTTTAGTTGAATCTATGAGAACACATGAATCAAATATGAATTGAGTCTAAAAAGTAATCAAACAAATTGTGCTTCAAGGTTTGCAGATCATTCATGGAAAACTTCAGTTACAACTAAACAGCTCCAATGAGAGAGAACAAATTGGCTGAACTAAATAAGAAATTTCTGTCTTGAATTCCAGCCAAGATGGAGGCGTAGGTGGACGCACTATTCCTCCTCGCACAACCAAAAGAGAAAAAAAGCAATTTAGAGGGCAAGAGCACCCAGATCTGACAGAAAACTGAACTGAATGAAAGTCCAACAACCATGGAGTTAAAGAAGACATGTTCATCCAGACCGGTAGGCGGGGTGGAACCGGGTGGAGGGCGCTCAGCCAGACGCAGTTTGTGGAGTGGAGCTGGTGGCGCTCCAGATGCCTGAAGCGGCCCTTGGTGGGCGTGCCTGGCCAAAGCTCGGCAGGCACACTCTGTGAGACCTGGGCTGAGACTGGTGGACTGGGCAGTCCCTCATTAGCACAAGGATAGACCAGGAGGAAAAGCTGGGGGGCAGAACAGACTGCTTGGCCCACCAACGCAGGGAAATAAAACCTCAAACCACCAATTAAGGACACCTGTGGGGGTTGAGGCGGCAGCAGGAGGAACTCCCAGCCTCACAGGAGAGTTTGTTGGGGAGGCCCACGGGGACTCGGAACTCTGCAGGCTCGCCCACTCACCCCAGAGCCAGCAAGGAGGGGATCAACGTGCTTGTGGGCAGCTGGGGAGGTGCAGAGAGCAGAGCAAGTGCCATTATTCTCTCAGGCCCCGCCCCCACACACAGCTTCACAACACGACGACTTGGGTTACCCGCCCCCACAGAGAGCCCCACAACAGAGTGACATGGGTTTCCCCACCCTGGTGAACACCTAAAGCTCCGCCCCTTAAAGTAACAGGCACACCCAGGGGGAAAAAAAAAAGGTCCAAACGAGAGAGAAATAAATTGTGGCAAGATAGGGGGGAGCAGAGTCCACTTCCTCCTCCCCACAAGTGAAACACCTAGTTGATTTTCTGAGGAACTGAGCAAACTCCCAACAGTATTCCAGCATATATGAAGATTGGTGACCAAGATTACTGGGGAAATTGAATGATCAGATGCCTGACACAGACAGGAGGACCAGGGGAGCAGGCCTGACCAGACACTTTTAAAGCCAGCCAGAAGAAGTTTTTTTGTTTCTTTGTTTGTTTTACCCACACTCCTTCCTATCTGTCCTCCTTTATTTTTTTTAATTCCTTCTTCCTTCCTTTCATTTAGTATTCCTAGTCTTCTCATCTTCTTATTTCATATTTTTTATTTTCACTTTTTTTTTAAATTTATATATATATAGTTTTTTACTTTATTTTTTTCTTTCCTTTCTTCTTCTTCCTTCCCCTCTTCTTTATCCACAGGTGAGACATTAAAACCTGGACTTGAAAAGAGAACAGAGCTAGACCCAGACAAGTGTCAGCCCTAAAAACAGAGACAGTGACACAAAATTAACTTCGCTACTCCAGAGAACTTGACAGATCAATTTAAGAAACAGAGGCTAGCAAGAAGAGTCTCACGAATAATGGGAAGACAAAGAAACAATCCCCAAATGAAAGGAAAGGAGGAAGCCCCAGAAAAAGTGATAAATGAAACAGAGGCAAGCCAACTATCAGATAGTGAGTTCAAAGCATATGTTATCAGGAAGTTCAAGAAGCTTGATGAACTCGCAGAGAATTTCCAGAAACTACAGGGAAACTATAATGAACTCACTGCAAACTATGTCAACATGAAAAAGGAAATAGAAACTATCCACAAGGGCCAAGAGAAAATGAAGAATGCAATATCTGAACTGAAGAACACAGCAGAAGGAATCAAAAGCAGACTCGATGAAGCAGAGAACCAGATAAGCGAGCTGGAAGACAAGGTAGAAAAAAAACCCAAAAAGAGCAGGGACAGGAAAAGAGAATCAGAAAGAATGAAGAGGTATTAAGGGAAATGCGGGACAACACGAAACATAATAATATCTGTATTATAGGGATACCAGAAGGAGAAGAAGAGGAGCAAGGGGTAGAAAACGTGTTTGAAAAAGTAGTGATGGAAAACTTCCCTAATCTGATGAGAGAAAAAGGTCACACAAATCCAGGAAACACAGAAAGTCCCAATAAAAAGGAACCCTAACAGGCCCACTTCAAGACACATCATTAAAATGGCAAAATTCCAAGACAAAGAGAGAATCTTAAAGGCAGCGAGACAGAGACAGGAAGTAACATACAAGGGAGCCCCAATAAGGTTAGCAGCTGACTTCTCAATGGAAACGCTCCAAGCCAGAAGAGAATGGCAAGAAATATTCCAAGTAATGAGAACCAGAGGCTTGCAACCAAGGCTACTGTACCCAGCAAGGCTCTCAATAAAGATAGATGGCCAAATAAGGAGCTACCTAGAAAAGAAGTCTAAAAGAATACACCTTCCCCAAACCAGCTCTGCAAGAGATGCTAAAGGTACTGATTTAAGTAAAAGAAGGAGAAGAGAGAAAGGAACACAGATACACACACACACACACATACAATGGCAATGAATAAGTACCTATCGATAATGACCTTAAACATAAATGGATTAAATGCTCCAATCAAAAGACATAGAAGAGCGGAATGGAAAAGAAAGCATGATCCACACATATGCTGCCTACAAGAGACCCACCTCAGGACAAAACTTACGCACATTGAAAGTGAAGGGCTGGAAACAAGTTTTCCAAGCAAATGGACAGGGAAAAAAAGCTGGGGTAGCAATACTCATATCAGATAAAATGGACTTCAAAAAAGGGCCATAAAGAGAGACCCAGAAGAATACTTCGTAATAATCAAGGGAAGAATCCACGAAGAAGACATAAACATTGTAAATATATATGCACCCAATACAGGAGCACCCAAATACATAAAGAAAATCTTGGAGGACTTCAATAAGATATTGATAGCAACACAATTATAGTAGGGGACTTCAACACCCCACTGTCAAAAATGGACAGATCTTCCAAACAAAATATCAGCAAAGATATTGTCACATTGAACAATACTCTAGATGAAATGGACTTAACTGATATATATATAGAGCCTTTCACCCCACAGAAGCTAAATACACATTCATTTCAAATGTACATGGAACATTTTCAAAAACAGACCACATGATAGGACACAAAACAAGCCTCAACAAATTCAAGAAAACTGAAAACATACCAAGTTTTCTCTGACCACAAGGGACTGAAATTAGAAACCAACCCAAAGGAAAAAACTCCCAAACACTCAAAATCATGGAGATTGAATAGCATGCTATTAAACAATGAAAGGATCAAGGACGAGATTAGGGAAGAAATCAAAAAGTTCCTCGAAACAAATGAAAATGAACTGACAACAACCCAAAACTTGTGGGACACAGCAAAGGCAGTCCTGAGAGGGAAGTTCATAGTGATACAGGCCTACTTAAAAAACACAGAAATAGTTCACAAAAACAGCTTAACCCTAAGCCTACAAGAACTCGAGGAACAACAACAAAGACAACCCAAAGCAAATAGAAGGAAGGAAATAACCAAGATCAGATCAGAACTAAATGACTTAGAGACTAAAAGGACAATTCTAAGGATCAATGAATCCAGGAGCTGGTTCTTTGAAAAGATAAACAAAATTGACAAGCCTTTAAGCAGGCTCATCAAGAAAAAAAGAGAGATGACAAAATAATCTCAATCAGAAATTAAAGAGGAGATATTACAACTCACGCCACAGAAATAAAAAGGATTGTAAGACACTACTATGAAGAACTGTATGCCAAGAAATATGAAAACCTAGGCGAAATGGATGAATGTCTAGAAAAATATATTCTTCCAAAATTCAATAGAGAAGAAGCAGAAAGCCTGAACAGACCAATAACAGCGGATGAAATTGAAGCAGTAATCAAAAAAACTCCCGACACACAAAAGCCCTGGACCAGATGGTTTCACAGGAGAATTCTACAAAGCATTTAAGGAAGAGCTAAACCCTATCATTCACCGACTATTCCAAAAAATCCAAAATGATGGAAGACTCCCAAACTCTTTTTATGATGCCAGCATCATCCTAATCCCAAAACCAGAAAAAGACATAACAAAGAAAGAAAACTTCAAGCCAATATCATTGATGAATATTGATGCTAAAATCCTCAACAAAATATTGGCAAACCGCATCCAGCAATACATCAAAAAGATATACACCATGACCAGGTGGAATTCATCCCAGGGATGCAAGAATGATACAATATTCACAAAAAAATAAATGTAATACATCACATAAAGAAAAGATAAGACAAAAATCACATGATCATATCAATAGGTGCAGAAAAAGTATTCGATAAGGTATAGCATCCATTTATGATAAAGACACTTAGCAAAGTGGGAATAGAGGGAGCATTCTTCAACATAATAAAGGCCATATATGAGAAAACTACTGTCAACATTATACTCAATGGACAAAAACTAAAATCTTTGCCACTAAGATGAGGAACAAGACAAGGCTGTCCACTATAACCACTTCTATTCAACATAGTATTGGAAGTTTTAGCTACAGCAATCAGACAAGAAAAGGAAATAAAATGCATCCAAATTGGAAAGGAGGAATCAAAACTGCCGTTGTTTGCAGACGACATGATAGTGTACTTAGAAATTCCTACAGACTCCACCAAAAAACTACTCAATCTAATAATTGAATTTGGCAAAACAGCGGGATACAAAGTCAACATCCAGAAATCAAAGGCATTTTTGTATACCAAAAGTGAAACAGCAGAAACAGAAATCAGGAAAAAAATCCCATTTGATATAGCAACAAAAAAAATAAAATACCTGGGAATAAACCTCACCAAGGAGGTAAAAGACCTGTACTCAGAAAACTACACAACACTGAAGAGAGAAATCATGGAAGACACAAACGAATGGAAACATATACCATGCTCATGGATTGGAAGAATCAACATCATCAAAATGTCCATACTACCCAAAGCAATTTATAGATTCAGTGCAATCGCTATCAAAGTACCAATGGCATATTTCACAGATATAGAACAAACTCTTCAAAAATTTATATGGAACCATAAACGGCCCCGAATATCAGCTGCAATTTTGAGAAACAAGAGCAAAGCAGGAGGGATCACAATTCCTGATATCAAACTATATTACAAGGCCACTGTAATCAAAACAGCCTGGTACTGGCATAAAAACAGACAGATAGACCAATGGAACAGAATAGAGAGCCCAGAAATAAACCCGAGTCACTATGGGCAATTAAATCTTTGACAAAGGGGGCAGAAGCATGAAAAGGAATAAAAATAGCCTCTTCAACAAATGGTGTTGGGAAATCTGGACGGCTACATGCAAAAAATGTAACTCGAGCACCAACTTACACCATACACAAAAATAAATTCAAGGTGGATAAAAGACTTAAATGTAACTCGTGACACCATAAAAGTTCTAGAGGAAAACATCAGTAGGAAAATCTCAGATATTCCACGCAGCAACATCTTCAATGATATGTCCCCTAGGGCTAGGGACATAAAGGAAAGAATAAACAAATGGGATCTTATCAAAATAAAGAGCTTCTGTGGGGCTAAAGAAAACAGTATTAAAATAAAAAGAGAACCAACTGTATGGGAAAACATATTCGCCAATGTTACCTCAGACAAGG
>PVJI01009732.1:0-63940 GCA_004026765.1 Micronycteris hirsuta | reverse complement strand
GGGGGGAGGGTAAATGCAGACAACTGTAATTGAACAACAATAAAATAATTTTAAAAATTAAAAAAAAAAGAACCTTAGAAAGAAATTTTAATGATAATGGGAAACTTGATTACCTGAGAAATGTATACATTTATTCCAGTTTTCCTTATATGATGATGTTGGATTGTATTTTTGCTTTAGTAATAATTATCATATCAACAGGTCTTCTAAGAGGAAGTTGTTAGTGTCTTCAGAATTTAGTAAGTTTATTAAAATTCTTAGAATTCTACTATCATGTAACATATGGTGTTACTGTCACATAGGAACAAAAATATATACACACAAATAGGAGTTAGATTCCTTACTGATCTACTATAAACAAATTGCCCGTTTATATTTAAAACTGTTTCACTGTGGCAGTCACTCTGAAATTGCAGGATATACAAATCTGAGATCTAGAACAGTAGTTCTCAGTGTGATCATCAGACCGCTCTTATCAACATCACCTGGAAATTCTTAGAAATGTTAATTCACTGGCCCCACCCTGTGTTTACTCAATCAGAAACTCTAAGGGTAAAAGCCTAGCAATCTGTATTTTAGCAGGCCCTCCAAATGATTCTCATGCTTACTAAAATTTGAGAACCATTGTTCTATAGGAGAAAAAATATACTAGGAGAGAGAAAATGATAACTGTATAAAGGTTTATGGAAGCCTAGACATTTATTTTGATTCTTCTATGTTCTGGGTACCAAGAGAGTTTTAAATCATTAATCATTGCTATGTCTGTTTTCCTTTTCTAGCTTGATATTGCAGACTCCCCTTTCAAGGAAACATACTATTAAAATCTTAACACTCTAAAGAAATTTTACAGTACTAAACAAAAGCAGTGAAAATACTATAATTTAGGATGGAAGTACTAAATAGTATGTTATTGTTTTTAAAGAAACAATAAGGATATGAATTACATTAAATAAAATTCTAATATAACAAAGTTTTCCAAATGCCAGAGTTCTAGATTCAATACGAAGGACAATCCTAGGATACTCAAAGTACTAAAACAAAATTGGAACAATGAAAGTATTTACGGGATAAATAAAAATGAAAATTTTACACATAAGAAAGCTGTCATTTCTTGAAATCATGTAAAATAAAGCAAACAATGCTAATTCCATCAGATGGTTCACTTGGAAGCTGGGCCAAGACCTGGTGTCCAAATTTAAAAAAGAGGAAAAAAGGGGGGAGGAAAAGGAAAGGAAAAGAAAGAAAGGCAGAAAGGCTTCAGAGGCTGGTGGATAGTCCCTATGATACTGAGCCACTGGAAAGCTGATGTCTTGTTACCTGAAATTTGTGAAAAATTGTTTTTCAATTAACGAAGCTTCACAATGTAAGGGCTGAGAGCCCTTAGGTCACAGGTGGCAAACACAAAGGCCCAGGGGCCAAATCTGGCCCTCCACCTTGTTTTAATCCGGTAGCAGTGCCAAGCCCTTGATTAACTGTTAAGGAGCAATTCCATTTATGCAGTCCTAAAATTACGTTCAGCCCTTTGGAGGCAACTGCAAGGCTGATGTGGCCCCTGGTGAAAATGAGTTTGACGCCTTAGGAACTTTTACTTCAATTTATTACCTGTTTTTTTGATTTTTTATTTATTTATTTTCAGAGAGAGGAGAAGGGAGGGAGAAAGAGCAATGTATGGTTGCCTCTCACACGGCCCCCACCGGGGACCGGGCCCACAACCCAGGCATGTGCCCTGACTGGGAACCGAACCGGGACCCTCTGGTTCCCAGCCCGCGCTCAATCCACTGAGCTACACCAGCCGGGCAATTTATTACCTGTTTTTGAGGCCTTTTCATCAATGGAGAGAAATCAAAATGGTCTCTGGATCCATTAACTTCTCTTATCTTCCATTCTTGAAATTCACTTACATGTCAGCATCTGTGACAGCACAGTCATGTTCCTTTCTTTTTTCTCATTTTGTCTGACTCCTTTTTCCTCTGCTTTCATTTCTGTCCTGAAGAATACTAAATCTCATAACCCATTCTGCATTGCTTTCCTGCTATTCTCTTGCCTTCTAATTTAAGTTCTGTTTTATACCTAGATTAACCTTTCTGAAACAGCTTTCCCTCTGAAAAGAGTTTCCTTAGTTTGTCATAGGTTCTTTTTATTCTGACCAGTTTAATGTTTTTAAATGTACTGCCTTTCACTCCTTCCGTGAACAGGCTACCTTACGAGATTGATAATTATTCCTTTCCTGAGCAGAGCTTTCTATTTCACTGTTCACTTCTGCTCTTACACTCAGAGCTTTCTGTTCTCTCTCACCTAAGCTTCCCTTCACTTCTGTAACCCATGAAGACCCCATATTACTTCCATTTCCCTTTTCAAAGCTTCTCTGGACCATTTTAAGCTATAGTCATCTTTTCTCTCTTACCTAATTCTTTTGATATACATATTGCCTGTCTTCTGCATGAAAAGTCTAATGAAGGTAAAGAGTGCACCCGCACCTAGAAATTTCTAGCACCGTGCTCCCTCTGCAGTGGGTACTAAATGATTGTTTTGTTTGTAAAATTGGGATGAGAAGAAATAGCCTTATGGCTTTATACCTTTATGGCTAAGTGAAGTATCTCACTCCCTCTCTCTCCCTCTCTCCATCCCTTTCTCCCTCTCCCTTCTCTATCTCTGTCATGTAATGAAGAGGGCTACTAAGTGACTGAGCAGGTGGGCATTATGTACACTGTGACTGCAACGGACAAAGGGATGATTCATGTCCTGAGCAGGCTGGAGTGGGACGGCACAAACTTTCATCATGCTAATCAGAACAGCACAATTTAAAACTTAACAAATTGTTTATTTCTGGAATTTTCCATGTAATATTTTCAGACTGGAGTTGACCACAGATCACTGAAACTGTAGAAAGTGTAACCACAGATGGGGAGAGGGGAACTGCTGTAGATTTTGATAGGTTTAGAGAAGGAAAATCAAGGATTCTCCTACATTTTTGACATGAGCAAGTAGGTAGATGGTAGTGCTTTTTACTAATACGGAATAAAAGAGATGGAGCTGGTTTGGAGAAGTGAAAGCCATATCAGGTTTGACAATGGACTTAAAGGAGCTTTAAGTTCTTTAGAGGAGATAGGTTAAAATGTAAATATAATTAAATTGCTAAAGTCAAATACAGTAATAACTAGATACAAATTATATTTGTTGCTACACAACATAGTAGCTTAAAAAAACAAAAATCTTTTTCCTCACAGTTTCTGTGAATTGGGAATTCAGGAGTAGCTTGGCTGGGTGTTTCTGATGCAGGATTACTCTGAATCCTCTGAGGTTGCTGTTGAGATGTCAGCTGGGGCTGCAGTCATCTTAAGGCTAAGTGGGGTTGGAGGACTTGCTTCCAAGTTCATTCAGTGGTCGTTCCCAGGATCCCTCAGTGCCTCCTAGTTCTTCACCACATAAGCTTCTCCATAGGGAAGCTACACACATCATCATATTTTCTACATTGGGTTTGTTAGAACTAAGCAATTGAATACATTTGGAAGGGAAGAAGAATGAAACTTTGTCTTTTGAAAAAAAGATATTCAAAGAATTTGTGGATATCTTATTAAATTCCTGAAGAATAATGAAAGAATAAGTAAAATAAACCTAAAGCCCATCAAATATCAGATTATAGTTTGTTCATCTGATGACTCTTATTTAGTATCAGAATTGTTAAATTTATACTTGTATTCTCAGGACTGAATACTCTTCATATATACTGAGTCCCTTCAATGACAGTTCTCACATAAATAAGTCATTACAATGTAAAAACTTTATCATTTGATTTATCTGTCATCCCTTTGTTCATTAAGCCAATATCATTAGGTATCAAACATTAATTATTTTATGTTTTTATGTTCTCATCACAGGTTATTGCTTACAACTCAGAAGGTAAAAGTAATCCAAGTGAAGTAGTAGAATTCACTACATGCCCTGATAAGCCAGGAGTACCAGTAAAGCCTTCAGTTAAAGGAAAGATACATTCACACAGTTTTAAAATAACTTGGGGTAAGATATTAGGCATATTTGTATATCATTACTTTTATAGTTGTTTAAAATGATTTCAATATTAAGATAATTTTTAAGATATTTAAGTAAATGTTAGCTCAAGCAAGTTTAATAGGAAATGTGAGAGTCATTGTTTATGGATCTTTTGTTTTAGACAGCTGTATACTCACACATACTAGGCTCAGATTTGATAGAGGAAGAACTTGGAATCCACTATTAGCAGGACTAATAGCAGGGGCAGCACTGTGTGAAATGGAAGATACTGAACTTATAGTTAATGTCACCTAAGTCATCCTGCCCTTCATGAGAAATGAAAATCACTTAGTCATTAAAATTTATTGAGCACCTGCTTATATACTTACTACTTAATACAAAAACAATAGAATAATGATATGATGATATTTTTAAAAAGCTTCCCTGGTTGGTGTGGCTCAGTGGATTGAGTGCCGGCCTGTGAACCAAAGGGTCGCTAGTTTGATTCCTAGTCAGGGCACATGCCTGGGTTGTGGGCCAGGTCCCCAGTAGTCCCCTACTGTGGGAGAGGCAACCACACATTGATGTTTCACTCCCTCTTTCTCCCTCCTTTCCCCTCTCTCTATAAGTAAATAAATAAATAAACTTTTAAAAAGCATTGCAGATGATTCTTTTTTCTTTCTAAGCAATCCTAGATTGATACTATGTTTATTAGGATTTTCTGTCATTTTTAATTGCATGTACTTTGCCTAATATCACTTTTGTTTCTTTGGATAGACCCACCAAAAGACAATGGAGGGGCAGCCATCAGTAAATACGTAGTGGAAATGGCAGAAGGTTCTAATGGTAATAATAACTATTAAAAAATAATAATTTATACCGGTCTGCCTCTATTCTTCATGACTTAACATTTTATGTGATCTCTTTTCTTCCTGCTTTTTTCTTTTGTTTGTAGTAGTTAGAATTTTGCCTATTATGACCCACTTTAAGTTGTAATCTCCAGAAGTATAGCAAATCAAATGTAAGGCTGCTGTGTACCTGTATTATGACATTTACATTTTATTATTTTTTTGTTTGTTCAAATTGCTGAGGTCCACCTTCACTAAAGTCTTCTGACGTTAGCTTATTCAGTTAGATTTATAACCAGATGAATCAGAGAAAATTTATCTTATAAAATTTATTTAACTTTGATAATACTAGTTTTAATAATAAATTGTATGCCTAGTGAACTTTGTTCTTGAATGACACATTTAATAATTTTATTTCTATGAAATGACCTATTGCCTGCAAAACATAAGGATGTCTTTTAATTAAGACTAAACTTTCTATGGTATTGATTTTTTTCTATTCTTTGTGTGTTACAATGTTATTACTGGACCAGTAAACACATTTTAAATGCTTAATTAAAAGAAAATTATCAATCTAAGCCAAAGTCTGTACCAAGTTACAGAGATATTTCCTTTGAACAGAGCCATGCAAAATTTGTCTAGGAAGCTACACACAGAGAGAAAATTAGATCATTTCCAGGAAACTCTAAATAAACTTAAATTGATTCTGACAAATTACATAAACAATTAGTGAAGCTAGGATACCTGCTGAGTCCATGATACAAAAATGTTAAACATTACCTTGGAGCTGATTGAACATATTTCTTTACTTTACAGGAAACAAATGGGATATGGTATACAGTGGAGCTACTAGGGAACATCTTTGTGATCGACTGAGTCCAGGCTGTTTCTATCGCTTACGGGTTTATTGCATCAGTGATGGAGGACAGAGTGCGGTAATACTTACGGAGAGCTTTTTTTTTTTTTTTTTTTTTTTTTTTAAGTTTGGTCAAATGAGATGAGATTACCAGATGCCACTTCAAATATTAAAATGTATTTACACATGTATAAAAGTAATTTGTGTAACCCAGGTGGTTAATTTTATAGTGACCAAAATATTCTAATAATAGTACTTAACTCATAATCCATATTAAATGAGTATCTCTTTTCTGCTTGGTGTTTAGCTTTGGAAAAACAAATATACAAAAACATTACAGAAAATTTTATAAAGATAAACGTTAGGAATTTGCTCAATAACCACAAATAGAAATAAAATAACTGTGAACTGATTTACTGCTCTATAAATTATGTATATCAGTAGAAACCATAAAATAATCATTTACTGTTTAAACACAGATTTTAATATTTACTTATTTCAGAAAAGTTGGTAATTATTTTTATTCCTAGAGACCCAGTAACCAAAATGAACTTAAAATGTGCCACTGGACTATGTGTGAGACATACATAATATTCTGGGGAAGTATGTTTTTTAATGGGAGTGATTTTTTTAAATGAATTTAGGAAATGTTTTCTTAGAGCATTCATAATTATTATTTTTCACATGGAATTTAATACAATAAAAGTACTTTTTAAAAATGAATTATAGGTTTTTTGTTGAAAATGCAAGTACTGTTAAACTGAGTGCAAGTCCTGCCCAACAGGCTTGGGATCTAGTTGTTTCATTTTATCTAATAAAAAACTCTTTCTGGGTTTCAAGAAGAAAAGCTAACCTGTCCTGCCCTCCCCCGCAAACATTTTTCTTATACAGTATTATAGTATTCTTATATAGTATACCTTTCAGAATAAGGTGATAACTGAATATTTTGTTTATGTTTGGAAAGAAAGTTAAGTGTAAACCTTAATACACTGCAGATAAGGAATACGGCACTGGGTTTGTGTCGATATTTATAAGAAAGTGTCTTAAATTAAAACTAAAAGACTCTTAAAATTAGTATAGAAGCTAAAAGTAATACCAAACACCTGGAATAATAACAAATACTTGGAAAAACTTACCTGATTTTTAAATAACTTTTAGATGGAAAGAAGAAAATAACCTTTTTAATAAATAAATCATTGTTTAGGTTAGAAATATAGTATACAGTAAAGTTGCCAAAATAGTCTAAACTTCCTGAAAATGCAGCAAATGGCATTCACAGAATATTAAAACGTCCTTCCTTAGAAGAGATTTGTGGATCCATTTGGACATGGTCAATAGTAATACCCATTAGGTTGTGTTGGAGGTAAGGCTTTTCCGTTTTTTATTTACAGAAATAAGAAAAGGAAGAGTTTTTATTTATTTTGTTTGGTAACTTAGTTTGTACATATTATTTATGGTGTCTTTATTTGTCCATATAAAATTTGAGTTTCAATGACTTAATTGGGTTTTGATTTTACTCAGAACTTTATTTTCAGTTGATAGGCAAGTGCAGTTTCAAATTTGCTGTAATCTTTGTGTTTATGTTATTTTTCTTTAACAAAAAGCGGTCTGATTATTTAGCTTGGGGCATTTTTGTTTTGTTTTTGCTTTTGTTTTGGCAGGTATCTGAAACATTACTTGTGCAGACTCCAGCTGTACCTCCTGGCCCATGCCTCCCTCCCAGATTACAGGGTAGACCCAAAGCAAAAGAAATACAGTTACGATGGGGTAATTTCCATTTGGTAATAAATTATAATTAAGTTAGTACTAAATATATTCCTCTTTGTTAAGTTGCATAAATCTTTCCACCTTTAGGACCTCCTCTGGTCGATGGTGGAGCTCCCATTTTCTGCTATGGTGTGGAAATGTCTCCTATGGAAAAAGATGAACCCAGAGAAGTCTACCAAGGTTCTGAAGTAGAATGTACAGTGAGCAACCTTCTTCCTGGAAAGACTTACAGCTTCAGACTGCACGCAGCTAATAAAATGGGGGTAGGAAGACCATGATGACTCAATTATAATCACAGTAGTGTTTCATGTAATATATGTAACTACGTCTCTTATTTGTGACTTCATATTTTATAATTTGCACTTTTAAACCTATATTGATGAATAAGAGAGAGGTCAATATATACCATAACCTAATTGTTATAGAACCTCACTATTTTCAAATCCCACTTATAATTTGTGACACTCTAGATTTGAGCTGGGCTAGAATTTGCCTTTCAGGTGTTGCTAATAGCCTTTACTTAATAAATTTAAGAGTAAGAACAAGACCATAAGATGATAAATTTGTTTTTTAAGGCTGGCTATCTGCAGCACTTACTTTCCATTGGCAACTAATTGTGACATTCATTTTTGGCCTGAGGAAGAATTTACTTTTTTTTTTTTTTTTAAGATTTTATTTATTTATTTTTAGAGAGAGGAGAAGAGAGAGAGAAAGAGCAATGTATGGTTGCCTCTCACATGGCCCTCACTGGGGACCTGGCCTGCAACCCAGGCATGTGCCCAGACTGGGAATCGAACTGGGACCCTCTGGTTCCCAGCCTGCGCTTAATCCACTGAGCTACACCAGCCGGGCAGAATTTACATTTTAAGCTTTTCTGGTTTTGTGTGGATTTCTTAAAAAATATTTTCTAAATATCTAGCCCATGTCTGTGTGGCTCAGTTGTTTGGAGCATTGTCCCATAACTGAAAGGTGGGTTCGATTCCCAGTGAGGGCACATGCCTAGCTTACGAGTTCAATCCCTATCCAGGTGCATACATGAAGCAGCCAATTGATGTTTCTCACATCGCTGTTTCTCTCTCTTCCCTTCTCTCTCTCTCTCTCTCTCTCTGTCTCTCTATAAGCAATGAAATAAAATGTCCACGGATGAGGATAAAATTAATAAATATATATCTGTACAACTCCATAAAATGGACAAAATAGATATCTCCATTTTACAACTGAAGCTATTAGGGCTCAGAGAAACTAAACATCTTGCCCACAGTCACACAGACTAAAAAGTGATAGAAATAGGCCTTAGGTTTGTCAGACTCCAGAGTCGAAGTCCTTTCCACCCAACTATGACAGCCTCTTATCTCCCTGCATTAAAGCAGGTTCTCTAAGGTCAAAGCAGTAATTTCTTACCTCAGTTGAGTATCGCTGTTTCTTTGAACTATTCTATAATTAAAATTCCACAAAATTAAACTAAGCTTCTTTTCTTCACATTATTTAGGATTTTAATGAACTGTACTATATTTTACATTCTCCAATTGAATTCAGTATTTCTGTCTAGAACAATGTATGGTTGCCTCTTACATGGCCCTCACTGGGGACCTGGCCTGCAACCCAGGCATGTGCCCCGACTGGGAATCGAACCAGGACCCTCTGGTTCCCAGCCCGCGCTCAATCCACTGAGCTACACCAGCCGGGCCTGCTTTCTGTATTTCCAAAGAATATACCTTTTAGACCCTTGTAAAGTTATTGAAAATTTTAAGATAGAATTTATGCTTACCATCTCTCATGCTTTTAATCAGTATCCATTTCTTCACTCACATAACTTCTGACTGATTCCACCTACCTAGTTCCCTTATGCCCTGCCTTTCTTACAAAAAACAGTTCATGAAGGAGTAAAGGACAGGAGAAGAAAGAACAGTAAATGAAACTTAAAAATACCCCACATTCTCATTTCCATGATCCTTAAATCATTTTACTTCCTGTGAATGCTTTTAGAATTATATTATGACCAATTATTCTTGAAGGAGAGGAATTATGCTTAACTATTTGTGAATTTTTATAGAGAGCTATACCATCAGTATGTGAAAAATGAAAACGCTGGTTATATTTGTTTTTCTAGTTTGGACCATTTTCAGAAAAATGCGATATTACTACAGCCCCTGGACCACCAGATCAATGCAAGCCCCCTCAAGTAACATGCAGATCTGCAACTTGCGCACAAGTAAATTGGGAGGTATTGTAATTTCCATTGACTTATGTTTACTTTCTTAGGCAATTAAAAGTTTATGTAAAATAATAAACTGTTCATGTGCTCTAATAGTTCATATCCTCTCTTAGTTATACAAAGAGTAAGTCTCATTAAATTTACGTGGCAAAAAGTGAACTGCTTTTTCTCTTTGAAGCATTTAAGTAAGGTATATTTGTGTCATGAGTGTTTAGATACTTGTTCATGATGTACTTTGTATTTCATCGAAGGCTTTGTCTCAAAACTGAGGTATTTAACCAGTGGCTAGCTTAATGTTCAGAACAAACATTCATAGGAATTAGTATAATACTATTTCTCATAATTATTATCTCCAGTGTATTTATTGTGTGTAGTGATAATCAGTGATGATAATTGCAGTTTCAGTTTCCTTTGAAATTTAACAAAGAAAATATCCTTGTATGATTTACCATTTTATATTATGTACTAGAATTATTTAAAAATATACTTACCTTAAATATATACTTATATTTACCTTAAACATATTTACTCTTTCTAAAGTGATTCAGTGATATTTTTAATTCTTTGAACTATTCAGAAAAATGTAAACAAAGTTATATTTTTTGACCAACCTTAAATTCAGGTGGTCTTAATAAATAAGAATATAATATTGAGTTGTCTTAATTCTGCTTAAACATTTTAAAGAAATTCAGAAGCAATCTGGTTTTCAGTATGTTTGGGTAAAGAGTATTTTTGCCCAAAAGCTATTTAATCAATGTCAAAATTTAATACCTTTATCCTTTTCTTAACTAAAAGGTCCCTTTGAGTAATGGAACTGATGTCACTGAATATCGATTGGAGTGGGGAGGAGTTGAAGGAAGTATGCAGATATGTTACTGTGGGCCTGGTCTCAGTTATGAATTAAAAGGACTTTCACCAGCAATGACTTATTATTGCAGAGTCCAGGTAAAGGCAATCTGAGCCTTGTCACTTACTCTGTCCAGGGTTTTGTGAGTATTTTCATATCATGTCTTTGTTAACTGTGGGCTCTGTTAATTTGTAGGCTCTGAGTATTGTGGGCGCAGGCCCTTTCAGTGAAGTAGTAGCCTGTGTGACTCCACCATCAGTTCCTGCTGTTGTGACTTGTCTTCAAGAAATACATGATGATGATATAGAAAATCCTGATTATTCACCTTCTACATGCCTTGCAATAAGCTGGGAAAAGCCTTGTGACCATGGTTCAGAAATTCTTGCCTACAGCATAGACTTTGGAGATAAACAGCCTTTGACAGTAGGAAAGGTTACAAGCTATATTATAGACAATTTGCAACCAGATACAACATACAGGTACACTAAAAATTATGCTAATTTTTACCTAGACCAAAGAGACATTTTAATTGAATAATCATAAGCTAAACATTTTTTCTTTTATGTGGCATTTAGAATTCGAATTCAAGCCTTGAACAGCCTTGGAGCGGGTCCTTTCAGCCACATGATAAAATTAAAAACTAAGCCCCTCCCTCCCGATCCACCTCGTCTGGAATGTGTTGCCTTCAGCCACCAGAACCTTAAGCTGAAATGGGGAGAAGGAACCCCAAAGATACTGTCAACAGATTCTGTTCAGTACCACCTTCAGATGGTGGATAAGAATGGAAGGTAGGTGTTTTTAAGTGCTTCTTTGTAGTTTCTTGGGTTTTAAGTATATAAATTTTTATAAATAGAAGTAAATAAATTTTGAAAAACAGAATTTGCATAAGAATGTTTAACTGTGGTGTATTTGAAGCATTAGAAGACACAATAAAAATTTTCTGGTTTTAACTTGTGAGTAGGATGCCACAAGAGAGAGAAAATTAAGGGGCCTGTTCTTTGGCTCACATTAGTAACCCAGCGATTTTCAACCTTTTTCATGTCATGACATACATAAACTAATTAGTAAAGTTCTACAGCACACCAAAAAAAAAAAGAAGGTTTAATTGTGATCTTTTCACACTGGAGAGCTGTTGTGTTGGCTCTTGTCGTATTTTCATTTGACAGGTATTGCATGTTTTAAAAATTCTTGCAGCACACCTGTTGAAAATGGCTGCTTTAGCGCATTTACTCTCTTTATACTAGTAAAAGACAATCTCTGCTAATTCTTGAATGCTTATTTCCAGCAAGAGGCAGTTTTTACAGTAAATGATTGATTGACTAAGGCCTCTGAGATTCCTGAGGTCAAGGATTATGTCTCACTCTCCTCCACAGCCCTGTCACAGGTCCTGTCCACTAAGTGAATACAGTTCAGTTCCTCACTGTCAGATCTCAGTTAACCTGTGTGGTTAATTATGTGGTTCGCTTGCTATTTAGGTGCTTATCTATGCCACCATCCTTCACATTTTCATTATATTCATGCCATAAATTACCCTACTAAATCATGCATTTGAATTATAATGTTATTCAAAATATTTGTAATATGCATTATTCAAATGCCAATCTAGGTCTGTTAATTGACAGTATATCCCATACAACTAACATCATATACCCTGCACAGCTGTTGCTCTTCTATTGTTTTAAGAATTTGAATGTTACTTTGCTCTTTTCAGTCAATTTATTATAAATAATTTGTATATCTGATGGATTCAGAGTATTAGCAAACAGTTTCTCCCAAGGCTATTTTGGTTTTTTTGTTGAGTTTGTATCATAGTCAGGTACTCAATAATGGAAATTTTATTTGTTATATAAGTACCCTCAATGAGAAATACTTACACATTTAGAAAATGTATGGAATTAAACATACTTTATCACCAGGTGAAAGAGCACTACACAGAGCAAACGGTATTGATCATTTTCTGAAATGTATGCCTCTGTGAATGTTAACCTCTGTTCTTGGTAGAATTTTATGTACTCTTTGTAGCCTTATCTCTAGAAGGAGTTTGTTTTACCACAGAGTTTTGGTATGGCCATTTATCTTTGATATATAGTTATTGTTGGGTGAATTTTTAAGATATTTTTATCCCCTTTCTAGCATTTACATTAAGTGTAGTACAAGAAGGTTTACTGGAAACATGTCTAGTAAGTATTTGAAAAGGAATATTCTATTAAAGATAGGTTGTACAATAGTCTGTATTCGATTATAGAACTTCACACTTAATTAATATTTAGCTAGCACCCAGAGGATTGTTTTAGGGTATGGCTAGTGCCCTTGGCTATGGAAAATAAATTAAAATTTTTATGATATCGTGAATTCATTATATAAATTTAATAAATTAGTTTAATATCTATAGTTACTGGCCTATTTGTACTTGCTGTGGGATAATGTCAAGTGCTATTTCAGCTATTTCCTGACCACAGGTTGTATCATTATTTGGCTTTTTTCAACAGTGGTTTTAAAACTGGTTTTCTTTTTTCTTCTTTTTTTTTATTTTATTTTATTTTTTTTTTTTTGCTATCTTTAAATATACACACATGTGCATACAAATGATTAAAAAGGCAAGGCTTATTCAGTTATTGCTTCTTGGAAATTACTTTTACTTAGATCATTAAATACTTCACTTTTAACCTGACTACAATTTTCAGACTATTAGAACTATATAAGCATTCATTATTCATTCCCCAACATCCAAAAATTTTAAAAACAGCCAATCAAAAATACTGAGGAACATTCAAGTTTATAGGTAATATATATATAATATTAAACTTCCCATCAAACAGTTCAAATGAATAATTTATGGGAAATAATATATTCTGTCATACTACTATGTAAATCTCTAGAAAACATCACCAGATCAGCTAAAATTATGCCTGGGAATTGAGAGATCTTTTTTATGTGACAAATTGTATGCCTCTGACTCCAGTTAGAAATAATTTATAATGAAAATTGTGGTGTTCTCATTATATTTAAACATGTATACATTAAAACACAGCAATTGGAAGCCTGAAGAAAAATAGTTACTGTGGCTGGATATGAAATTTAGCAGTAATTTTTCAGAAAGCCATGTCAAATTAAGAAATTTACCAGTTCTGTAATTTTCATCATGTGATGTAAAAACACATATTTATTTATTTGGAGTAACAATCCTATCCTAGCATTAAATTCTAGGAGTAAATTATTCCTAAATAATGTCCCAAATGTACTTTTTAGTAGTTTTTAAACATAAGGTAGTCAAGGATTATTTTTAATGAACCATTTCCATTTTAGGTTTATATCCTTATACAGAGGTCCATGTCATACATACAAAGTACAAAGACTTAATGAGTCAACATCCTATAAATTCTTTATTCAAGCTTGTAATGAAGCAGGGGAAGGTCCTCTTTCCCAAGAATATATATTCACTACTCCAAAATCTGTCCCAGCTGCCTTGAAAGGTAAGTGGTACATACATACTCAAGTTATTTTCTTTTTTTTTTTTTAAGATTTTTTTTTTTAAGATTTTATTTATTTATTTTCAGAGAGAGGAGAAGGGAGGGAGAAAGAAATGTATGGTTGCCTCTCACATGGCCCTCACTGGGGACCTGGCCCGCAACCCAGGCATGTACTCCGACTGGGAATCGAAGCAGGACCCTTTGGTTCCCAGCCTGCACTCAATCCACTAAGCTACACCAGCCGGGCTCAAGTTATTTTCTTTAATAAGAAATTACTTTTAAATGCATTTTCATCAGGTGTTTTATGTATTGTTATTAAAATTTCTCATCCAGCATATGTCCAACATTTAAATTATAAGAAAGAAATTTGATAGACAAACCCACCTACTGGTTGTTTCACTCAATAATAAAAGTTATTTTATCTGAGTCATTGATACTCAGACAAGTACTGGTTTTTGTCACCTTTTTAGTAATCTAACAAAAATACTAAATTGAATAGATAGACTGGTTTTCTAGTAGGGTTATTAGCTATTTCTGCTATTGTTATTTAAAGAAAAAATCACAAATTCTGGTTGTTTTTCTTTCATTGTTACTTCATTCATTTGAATTTCTGGGAAAGAGCCAGGTTGTCTGTGAAACAAAACATGAATTCTTAATTGACTTGAATTTTTAAATTAAATTTACCCACATAGACACACATACATTTGTATATACAAATATTTTTAAAATTAATTTCAGACGGGTTTTTATTTAAAGTGAATGCAGCAAGATTGTATTTTGTGCATTTAGCCAAAAAAGCTAAAATTCCTCACACTCTGAGGACAAATCACAAAGACTTTTAATACAGTGTTCTGGATCATGTTTGAATACACCATTTGTTAAGGAGATTTGTAGTTAACAGGACTGTTCTTGAATAGTGTTTCTAGTAATATTAATGGAGATAGTCATCCATGGTGAAAGAACTAGGGGTATTTTTCAACTCATCCTCTTAGGAGATTAAATTATAAACTTCATGTTCTAGTTATGCTCTTAAAAGTACCATCATAGTTGTTTTTGAACTGTCATATACCCCTCTGTTGGCTTCTTAGCTCAATAATAAAGTGCTTATCTCAACAGATCTTTTAGTCAGTCCAGCCACTATAGCATCTGTAGATTGTATGGCCTGAAGATAGTAAGAGTGAACCATTTCTTTGCAAATTTTTAAAATTCACTGATACTTATTTCTTAGTAATTGAGTTTTAAAGTTTTGGTGATATTGATTAAAACAAGTGTATGTGTAATGTTTCACGTAAAAATTAGATAGAGCAGATTTTACTTACTTTTTTGTTCTCTATAGCCCCCAAAATAGAGAAAGTAAATGATCACATTTGTGAGATTACATGGGAGTGTTTACAGCCAATGAAAGGTGATCCAGTTATTTACAGTCTGCAAGTTATGGTGGGAAAAGATTCTGAATTCAAACAGGTATGTGCCAAGATACAATTCTGTAGATACATATTTTTACCTTTCTCATTTTTATAAATTTTTCAATGCTACATTTGACTATTTTTACCTTCCTAATTCAAAAACATTTGTTCATCTTACAGATAGAACAAATTGATAGTCACAAGATTATGGGTTGGGAGTGAAAAAGTAAAGGGATTAGGAAGTACAAATTAGCAGTTACAAAAATAGTCACAGGATGTGTAAAGTACAGCATAGGGAATATAGACAGTAATATTGTATTAACTATGTATGGTATCAGATGGGCACTAGACTTATCAAGATGATCACAAGTTATATAAATGTCTAATCAATTATGTTGTACACCTGAAACTATATAATATTGTATGTCAATGGTAATTGAAAAACAATTTGTTCAGTACTTACAGTGTTCCAAAGATTAGTAACTACACAGTACCTCAGGATTCAAAATTTTTGGATATGAACTATATTTAAACAAATTGTTCCTTCATTAACAAGTATTTCTTGAACTCTGTACCAGGTACTCAGGTACATGAATAAAAAGTTTTTGCTTCGATGGAGCTTACATTCTAGTAGAAAAAGAGATACTAAAAGCAACAAAACACATCAGTATATTGTATGTTAGGTAGTGATAATTGCAATGGAGAAAAAATAAAACCGGGTAAAAGGAATAGGGAGTACTGGGGGGAAGGATCACTAGTGTTATTTTATACAGGGAATCAAAGGAAGTAAATATGGGGCAAAGTGTGTTCCAAGAAGAGGAAACAAAAGGTGCAAAGGCCACGAGGCAGGAGTATGATTGTTAAATTTAATGAACAACAAGTAGGCCATTATGGCTGCATCAGTGTGAGAAAGGGGAAGAAGGGTAGGAGTGGGGGGTCCATGAGTGGTGTGGATACCACGTAAGGCATTATAGGCTATACTGTCAACTTGCACTCCATGTAAAATGAGGAGCTGGTAGAGGATTTTGACCAGAGTTGTCACGTGATCAGACAAAAGGTCATTTTGGCTAGAGAGTGAGACAAGGGCAGAGCAGAGAGACCATTAAGGAGGCTTGTTCATTAATAGTAATAATGCAGTGTTGTGGATACAACAGTAGACACGCTTACTGTGGAAGCCTAGAGGAAGTATCAACTTCCTGGCCAAGAAATTTTAAAGACAAAGAACTTTTTTATATGACTCAAAAGCCTAATTCATATATTTATTTCATCTTATTTTCTGTTTTTGCTCTCAACCTTGATTTTGAGCACTTTTAAGCTGGGTTGTTGGATTATTGTATCTCATCTTGTATTTTTCTTCCCACTAGAAAATCAGTCATTCATATTTATTTGGGTCTTCCATTATAACTATTAATAATAGAATATTTTCCAATATAGATATATTTTTCTTTTGAATTTTGTTAAGTGTGGAAGTATAATTTTGTAACTGAAATTATGACAGGCCCATACTAAATTTGACATGTGATTGTTTTTCTTTATTAAGCCATTGCAAATTGACATGATGATTAGATTTAAATATAATTTACAGATAAGCAGGTTTCCTTCCAAGGAGGAAGCAAAATTAATACTAAAGAAATTGTATTACATGTTTAAAGGAAATAGGTCCCCCACATTTGAGTAGATATGAATTTTAATAAACATATCAGTACATGGAAAAGCAGTGCTAATTCTAATTTAACTTGAAAGCTAAACCCTGTCATCACTTTCAAGTACTTTAGGTTGTAAGCACATTGGAAAACTTCAAATACTAATTTCCTTAGAACTTCATCTTATATACACTCATAAGCGTTCTGAAGCAAACCAGTATGTAAAAAATTTAGATTCACAACACAAATACAATTGAGGCAGCTAAAATTACTTGAAAGAATGCTAGACCAGGTTTCAGTTAATCTGATTTACAGCCTACCATCTAGCTGGGAGAACTCATTTGGAACATCACTGCAAGCCTTGGTTTTCCCACATACAGAATCAGGGAAGGGACTGATTAACAGAAAAATGATAGCTTCATATATTGAGCATTCATTATATGCTGGGCACTGTGCTAAGTGCTTTAACAAGTAGTGATTTATTTCATTATCATAATTACCATTCAAGATCACATGCAGTGCAAAGTGGTAGAGCACAGCTTGGACCCAGGGGTGACGAGTTCTAGTACATATTCTCTGATAATCCATGAAATTTGTTACTTCCTTCTAAGGTATAGGCAGAAAACTTGGGTTTTAAGATCCAATTCTGTGACTGTAAGTGATCTCTCTTCTTTAAAGCTTATTAAATGATTTGCCATAGACAGCTATAGAAATCTCCCTATTCATTCATTAATTGTTTCATTCAACAGATATATTTGCAATTATGCAGAAGCCAGTATGTAAAGATATAGTGGGGAGCAAGATTAGCCACCCTTCCTCCTTTCACGAAATGATTTCACAAAAGTTTTTCTTCTTACCTTTGAGGAAACCAGGGAAATGCCCATTGGTGCTGATTTTGCTTGTTCTGTACTTTGGGAGCACATCTTCACTTCTTACCTCATGTACAGGCTCTGTGAGGGTAGATCTTACACTGTAACTTTTCAGTTTCTCCTGCCTTATACAGTAGATAAGTTCTGGATAAACATTTTTAAATACTATTGAAAAGATAAAAAGCACTCACTAGCTTCCATGTCACAAGGTAATTCTAAAACTAGCCAATTTTAACACAGATTTCCTGCCCAGCCTCCTCACATAATTCTTTTCACTAATATCTGTGAACAGATTTACAAGGGTCCCGACTCTTCATTCCGGTATTCAAGCCTTCAGCTGAACTGTGAATATCGTTTCCGCGTGTGTGCCATCCGACAGTGCCAAGACTCTGTGGGGCATCAGGACCTAGTAGGTCCCTACAGCACAACAGTTTTCTTCATCTCTCAGAGGACTGAACCACCAGCCAGCATCAACAGAGACACTGTGGAAATCACAAGGACCCAGCGAGCACTTAGTGATGAGCAATGTGCAGCCGTCATCCTTGTGCTATTTGCTTTCTTTTCCATTTTCATTGCCTTTATCATTCAGTACTTTGTAATCAACTGAAAATATAACTTTATTTTTAATACTGTATTACATTTTATTTTGTCACATACTAAAATTATTTCTGTATTGCTTTTACAAAAACAGTGGCATTTAGCACTGGCATTGAGACTACATCATTTTGCCATTTTAAGTGCTTATATTGTTAGGTAGAGGCACTTTATTAGCATACAAGCCACAGAAATAACAATTTTTGGTTTTTTGTTTGGTTGGGCTTTTCTTTCCTTTATTTTCCTTATCTTTTTTTTATTTTTGACATTCCTTATCAAACAAACTTTCTAAGAGGCAAGAATACGTAATTGATATTTTGACCAGTCAGCATGAGTGTAACACTAACAGTGTGATCTGTTTGTTTTAAAGATTATCACCTAGTAAATGATTCAAAATGATTAAAATTTACACTAGTATGCTATATAAAAATGTTAAAGCCTGATGCTGTGAAAGCAATTCTAGTGCTATTATTTCTACCTCCTTATTTGTCTTAATTATTTGATAAGTGGGATTACGATGAATAACTGGAGGAGCTAGCAAACAAAAGCTGGATGAAAGAATATGCTTGGAAAAAAAAAAAGCCTCTTGTTTGATGAATGTGGAGTTCTTTATTACACTATATATTCATGAATTCACAGATAAGTCACTTAAAGCACAGACAGTTTATTTGGCCTAAAATAATTTAATGTTTATTCAAAAGGTACCTCTGGTTTTTGAGGACATGGTAAAGAACAGAGAGCTTTTAGATAGGTTTAAAATTCAGTTATGATTACTTTAAAAACTATTTAACTTAGTTTTGTGAACCTTTGAACTATATGTACGTGTATAAGAACATACATGTACATATGTGGCTTATGTATAAACTACATACCAAGTGTAGAAATACACACACACACACACACACACACACACTCTCATCTATCTGGTACCGGCTAAATTTGAAGAACTCCCATAAGTTGCACTGCTTCTCCCATAACTACTGCCATCACCATCAGAATTCATAATCGAACTTAACCTTTTCGTTTGGGACACCAGATTTAAAGACAAAATTAATTTGCACCAGTAAACTTAAAGCTGCTTGCTTTCTTGAAAGATTAATGTTTAATGTAATGTCTGTTTGGATGCTTCCAAATTGTTGATAGCATGTGGTTAATGTTGCATTAGAGCACTTTGCAATAGCATAATTCATTGTTTTGTGAGCTTCCATTTGTGAGTTCTTGGATGATCAGATTGTATTTGTCAAGTATCACATTGTACATCTTGTACAGATGTCAATGACTGCCAGTAATAATACAGTTTGTAATGAAACTTTCTAAAATTCTTGTTTTAGCACATCTGTTATCTGTAAAACACTTGTAACTAGCCTTTTTAATTTATTATTTGAATTTTAGGGTAGTGAATCACTAATTTTTAGTTGCTAAACTTAGCATTTTAGTGATTACTAAGCAATTGTGTCAGTCTTTGATAAAGGACATGTTTTGTACTTTGGAGATCTCTGAAGAATTTCTCTTATATTAGAATGGGCATGTGTTGTAATTGTTTTATGTCAAATGATCCATGCTGTAGAAAAAAGCATTAACCTTTGTTCAAAAGAGAAATGGATAAATGGCCTTTCCAAGTGGTAAGAATGATCTGTCACTATAATATACTGTATGTTTACATTTTATTTAAATTTAGTCTCTTACATATAGGCTGATAACTTCCCCAAAAACAAGTGATTGTGGTTGTTTTCTAGAAACTTCTTAAAAGTGCCACATTTGGCAGTACAAATGAGTTTGAGTGTAATAGCCCAGAGATTTCTATAATAGTTGAATGTCTAAAATGGTAAAATGTGCCACTGTGGCAGTTAACAGTGGCTTATGTTTTTCATAGTAATGCAAATGAACTCCTATTTTTGATAGTAAATGTCATTTAATATTGTACTTGCCATTTGAGTCTCACTGCAAAATTAGTGCAGAAGAGACAACAATTTTTAATGTAATCTTGATTTTACCTCATATACTGTACATTCCAAAAACTCTAAACTTTTACAGATTATAGATACACTACCAAACGTATCACCTTAAAATTGTATAAGGTTGAACGTCATGCATATGAAAAATATTATCTCATAAAAATACATAAACTATGTAGTAAAAAGTACCTTTAAAATCCATGGAAAATAAAAGTTGTATCATTCTTTTTGAGATATGTTTATTATATTCATATATATCCATTATTTGCTGCCTCATTTGGATAATGTGAAGGTTTCCACTTTTGCAGATGTGCTTACAATAATTTTCCCAACAGAAGATTTGAGGACCCATATTCAAGAAGGTAAATACCAGTAGATTAAAGAATAAAATTAGAAGTTTTATCCTAGAGACTTGATTTTGTATAGTTCATTAGATATCTTGCTTTTTTTATACATAAAAAGTGTAAGGATGAGTCTTAGGTAAACTTTCCATTGGAAAGAAAATCTCTTGACTTCTCATCTTTCCTGCACCTTCACCTATTTCCTAGTACTTCCTTTCTCCCACCTCCAGGGGCTCAGAACCTGTGCTGGCACTGCCATTTGCCCCCCAGGTCTGCCCTCTACAAGAAAGGTCAACATTCCCTCTCACTCGTCCCCTGTTAAAATTTCCATTCCACAGACTTAATCTGGGGATACATTGCTTTTTAAAAATCCAAGTAGCTTTCTAATTGCCACAAATGCAGGCACCACAATAAAATTTTAATTGTTAAGCTGGGAAAGAGAGATTTTATGTATGAAGGCTGTCCAGAATGTATGTAGCAATGTAATATGAAAAACAGGCATTTATTGAAGAAGATAAAACAAACATTGTACATAGGACAGTTGATGCCTCAGTTCCCTTCAAAGTTCTGACCTTCCTGAGGAAATTAGTTCATTGGTAGTGGTTTGAATCAGGTTATTGGCAACTGCAGCACAATGTTCCTTCTCTGGTAACAAGCTGCAGAATGAATTTTGCCATGACATATTTCATGCCAAGGTCCTGCATCAAAATCTTGGACACAGTAGTTTTTTGGAATCCCCTAATCAGCTGCTAGTTCACACACTACCAGTCACCAGCCTTTGTTGATTGCAGCCCATACACATTGAACATTCTCAGGTGTTCCGTTTGTTGCAGGCCTTCCAGAATGTGGATCACTTTCAACAGATTCTTGACCATCTTTGGAGTGTTTGTGCCACACTTTTAGTTGTCTGCACTCATTGCATCATCCCCAAAAGTCTTCTGAATCATCCAAGTAGTTTCTGTGGAGGAATGTTCAAGATAAACACAAAATTTGAGGCAGATTCGCCCTGGCTGGTGTAACTCAGTGGATTGAGCACGGGCTGGGAACCAAAGGGTCCTGGTTCGATTCCCAGTCAGGGCACATGCCTGGGTTGCGGGCCAGGCCCCCAGTGAGGGCTGTGTGAGAGGCAACCGTACGTTGCTGTTTCTCTCCCTCTCTTCCTCCCTCCCTTCTCCTCTCTCTAAAAATAAATAAATAAAATAAAAAAGTTTTGAGGCAGATTCATTGCTCTTCTCACTCAGTCATTTTGAATGCAATGACCACACAGTACACATGCTCACTTAACAGCATCTACTGCCCCTACTGACTAGTACAGTGAAGTTAATCATTCACACACATGTGTTCCAGTCTACCCTCCTGGCTATCAGGTTATGTTGATACTACACAAATCATTGTTACATTAACAATGGCTGGAGCATCAATCCACAGAAGCAACTAAGTATGAGTCCAACCTTGAAAAGTATATGACACTGATTTACAGTTTTACCCATCTCATTTAGCCCCATAAATTAAAAAAAAGAAATACACACATCATGTTTGAGCATCCCAGGGGTTGGTTTCCAACACAAAAATTCCTTTTCGCCATAATGAATGAATTCCCTGCAAGAGAGTCCCATGCATACGGTGTCTCAGTTAGGCAAACAGACTGAAAAGAAAATGGTTCCCCAAAGCCTACAATCTGTCATCCTGTAACCTAACCACCTACCATCAGCATAGATAATAAGGCTTCATTTTAAAAGAGCTTTTTAAATACTCTATTTTCATGCACACTTTTTAAGATAATGTATGTGCTCTCAGAGAGTATTCATTCATTATTTTCTCCCTGATAGTCTTTTAATCAGTCAAAATACTTTTTTTTTCATTTGACAAAATTCAACACAAATTATTCCATTGCCATTTAGTCCCCTTATACTCCCCTCCTTCCCACACCAATCACACTGTTGTCCATGAGTCCTTTTTCCTTTTTTTTAAGATTTTATTTATTTATTTTCAGAGAGAGGAGAAGGGAGGGAGAAAGAACAATATATGGTTGCCTCTCACATGGCCCTCACTGGGGACCTGGCCCACAACCCAGGCATGTGCCCCGACCGGGAATCGAACCAGGACCCTCTGGTTCCCAGCCCGCACTCAATCCACTGAGCTACACCAGCCAGGCTCCTTTTTCCTTTTTTGTTCAATCCCTCCACCCCCTAACCCGTCTTTAGCTGTCATCCTAATCACTATGAGTCTTTCTGTTTTGCTTTTCAATTCAATTTGTTCATTAAATTTCACATGAGTGAAATCATATATTTGTCTTTCTCTGACTGATTTATTTCACTTAGCATTATGTTTTCCAGGTCCATCCACACTTTCGCAAAGGGTAAACTTTTTCTGGCTGAGTAGTATTCCATTGTGTAAATGTCCCATAATTGTTTTATCCACTCATCTACTGATGGACACTTGGGCTTCTTCTGTATCTTGGCAATTGTAAATAATGCTGCAATGAACATAGGAGTGCTTATGTTCTTTAGAATTACTGTTTCGGATTCCTTCAGATACAGTCCCAGAAGTGGGATTGCTGGGTCAAAAAGCAGATCCATTTTTAATTTGTTGAGGTATCTCCATACTGCTTTCCACAGTGGCTGCACCAATCTGCATTCCCACCAATAGTGCAAAAGGGTTTCTCTTTCTCCACATCCTCACCAGCACTTGTTTTATTGATGATAGACATTCTGACAGATTTGAGATGATAGTTCATCATGGTTTTAATTTGCATTTCTCTGGTGATTAGTGATGCTGAGCATCTTTTCATATGTCTATTGGCCATCTGTATGTCCTCTTTAAAGAAGTGTATTCAGGTCCTTTGCCCATTTTTTTATTGGGTGTTTTTTTTTGGCGGGGGGGAGTGTTTTGATTTTGGTGTTGAGTTTTGTAAGTTCTTTATAAACTTTGGATATTAACCCCTTATCAGATGTATCAGCAAATGTGTTCTCCCATTCTGTGGGTTGTCTTTTCATTTTGTTGATGTTTTTAGGACTGCATCCCTGATATTCTTAAAGGGAAGAAAAGGCTTGGATTAAAGAAAAGTTGACAAGAACTAAGATTTTAATAGTTGTCATCAAGTTCTCACTGTCCAGAGTGGTGCCTTCAAATGTTTAGATGTGACAAAGGGCTATTTTTCATCTTACATAATAAACAGGACACTTGCTGCAGGAAATTTGCCATAAGAAAAGAGTTTTGAAACTGGGTAGGTTTTGAAACCATCTGGCCCATTCAAATCATAACATCTGTTAATCACTCAATGTGTGCTAGGCATTGTATTCAGTGCTTTATTTTAATCTTCCTAATTGCTCTATTCTATTAAGTATAAACTGAATCACAGAGAAGTCAGGCATTCTCTCAAAGGTCACATGGCTAACAAATAATGCAGCTGAGATTTGAATAATGCTGCAATGAACATAGGAGTGCTTAGTCTAGTGCCCCTACACTTGACCACTATCCTCCCATGTGTCTCCTGGAAGTCCTGTATTCTAAGATGGAAATTAAAATAATAATTGACTTTAATAATGCATTTATTTATGATAGTATTTATTTAGCACTTTGTTTGCCAGGCATGGTGCCAACTACTTGCCCATATTCAAAACAACCCACAGTCCTCTAAGGACGTAAGAGGAATCAGACAAGGAGAATCTGGTATGTCAAACTAAATGAGCTCTAGTTCCTTTCCTCTAAAATTTCATCCTTTGATATTTTGACTCCCATTTTAAGCCCACACTCAGCTCCAGGAATACCCATTATCTTGAAAGTACCTTTATTAATAGTCCCTTATCACAAATGAGACAAGCTGTTTAAAAAGGGAATATAGCTACAATGTGGACGAACCTCAAAAAAATTAAGCTAAGTGAGAAAAAGACAAAAAGTCACATACTGTCTGATTCTAAGATGATATGTCTAGAATAGGTAAATCCATAAAGACAAGATTAGTGGTTGACAGGGACTGGATGGAAGAGGAGATGGAGAGTAACTACTTAATGGGTATGAAGTTCTAGTTTGGAAATGTTTTTGGAACCCTATGTTAGTTGCACATTGTGAATATTAAATGCCACTGAATTGTTCACTTTAAAATGATTAATTTTATGTCATGCAAATTTCACATAAATTATTTTTAAAGACTGCTAAACAGCATAGGACTAGAGAATCCTGTACATCAGCAAGTCAAAATAAATTTAACCTAGTCAGTAAGTCCATTTTGCAAAGGACACAGGCTGCTTCTCACTTCCTTTCAAATATCCCAGACCTCCTTAGGTCTCCCTGCTCTTTTGCGTGGGTGGGTTGTACCTAGTTTACAACTGAATTTTTTATGTTTGCCCTTGATAGCTATTAAATGATTTGGCCTTCCCAGACCTAAGTTATCAGCTCTATCTGAATTTAATATTTTTCGGATGATTCAGTGGTTTCAGAGAAGAAATTTTATTGTACAATTTCACAGTTTACCTGTGGCAGCTGCTTTGCAATAAGAATGTTCAAATCTAGCCCGGCTGGTGTAGCTCAGTGGATTGGGCGCGGGCTGGGAACCAGAGGGTCCCGGTTCGATTCCCAGTTGGGGCACATGCCTGGGTTGTGGGCCAGGTCCCCGTGAGGGCCATGTGAGAGGCAACCATACATTGCTCTTTCTCTCTCCCTTCTCCTCTCTTTGAAAATAAATAAAATCTTTAAAAAAAAAAAAAAGAATGTTCAAATCTAGTAGTATAAGGCCTTTTCTCACAGCCTATATTCTGAAAAGTAACCTAGAAAACAACATTTGAGGAAAATCCATGTATTAGGTCCTCAAGTAATAATACTAATAGAATTAATTTATAATTCTGTAAATTTGATTCAGACTCATTGAAACCAGCATGAAATCTAGTGTCCAGTTATGCTATGAAAAACTTGGAGTACATTCATTGTAAATCTGGCTCAAAATAACCTCAGAGGTGAAGAGGGTAAACTGCAAAGAAATAGGTAGTATATACATTTCCCCCCCAGAAAGCACATATAATTTATGACTATAAAAAGTTACTCTTTTAGAAAAGAAGAGACATGCCCTGGATGGGTGGTTCAGTTGGTTGAGGCATCACCCCATACACCAAAATGTTACCAGTTCAATTCCTGGTCAGGGCTCATACCTAGTTGTGGGTTCAATCCCTAGTTGGGGTGCATACAGGAGGCAACCAATTGTTTCTCATTGACATTTCTCTCTCTCCTCTCTCTAAAAGCAATGAAAAAGTATCCTCAGGTGAAGATTAAAATAATAGGTTACAAAAAGAAGGGACACCAAATTTTTAAATATGATATAAATCCACTGTAAATAAAAGATACAGTACTATCATTCATTTGGAAAAAACGAATATAGAAACTGAACAAAAAGCAATGAAAGATATTAGTCCCACTAAATTATAAAGCCTCAGTAACTTCCAATATCAGCACAAAAATAAAGAAACACAATAGAAAAAAGTTTATACTCCCAAGTACATACAAGGGGGGACACTAAAAAAGGGATTTATCTTCTGCAGGGCAGGCCCCTTGTTGTAGAGGCTTCCACCACAAAGTGAGTGCTCTAGGAACCCATGTGTATCAGTGTGCCAGCTGGTGTGAGAGGCTGCATTCAGCTTCAGTGAATTTTTTGAAACTATCAATTTGTTTGCCCATTTTATGATGGGTGATTTATGAGCACACACTGTGCTGAGTGAGAGTCAGGAATTTTTGACCAAAAATGACATGACCTCCATGCTCCACCCACCCTCTCTATTCACCCAATCTTGCCCCAGGCAACTTTTTTGTGTTTCCCTGGATGAAGAAAGTCCTCAAAGGGAAATGTTTTGCCTACATGGAAGAAGTAAAACAAAAATCAGCAGAAGCACTAAAAGGCATCAAAATTGACAAGTTTAAAAACTTTTGAGCAGTGGAAAAAGTCTCAATAGGTGCATTGCATCAAATGGAGGGTACTTTGAAGGTAATGGAAGTTTAAATATATAAGAATAAATATACAGTATTTTATAAATCAATTTTGCATTTTTGGGGTCCCCCCTCACACAGGAATTTAGTATTTGATAAAGATGGCACCTCAGGTCAGTGGAGTAAAAATGCATAATATATCATATTTTGCCATGTATAATGCACACCCATGTTTTTGGCCCAAACTTTCAGGAAAATAAAAACTTTCATCTTAATTTTTTTAATTCAATTATTTATTTATATTTAGAAACAAAGCCAATTATATTCCAGGGTATTATTTTGCATACGGATATCATTATTGCTTTCTAGAGTCACACTTTTAACACATAGCATAAATAAGAGAATTGAAAACATATATAGATATGGATTTAGTACTACCCATATATAATGCACATCCTTTATTTTTCCTTCAAAAATTTGGGCAAAATTGCACATTATACATGGCAAAATACAATAAATAAAGGATGTTGGGACAACTGGATTTCCATCTAAAAATTAAACTGGTATCCATATCATACACACTACACCAGTATAAATTCCAGATGAATTAAACATTTAAATGTAAGCAATGAAACTAAAACTGGAAGATGTGGGAGAATTCCTTAGTCTTGGAGTTAGGTAGCTTTTCAAATCATGCCTCGTAATACAGAAGCCACAAAAAGAAAGACTGATCATTTTAACACCATAAAAATAAAAACTTCTCCATAGCAATAAAAAGAACTTAAAGCAAATAGCAAACAGGAAAAAAAAATATTTTCAACTCATCCCAAAAAGGTTTAATGTAATCTAATATAGAAAACCAATGAGTTCCAAAATATAGAGATGAAATGACCAATCACCCAGTATAAAAGCAGGCAAAGAATACTGGCAATTCACAGTGAAGGAAATATTACAAAGAACTCAAACATATGACAAGATGCTCACTCTCACACAATAAAAGAAATGCTAAAAAAAGGAAAACATTTTTCACTGTAATTGGCAAAATGCAAAACTTTGCTTATACACTATGTTGGCAACACTGTAAAGAAGACACATCACTGTGGAGTTTAAGCTATACAGCCCCTATGAAGAGATAACTACACATTGCATCAGGCAAGTCCACTGACAAATGTTTATTCTACAAATCTATTCACCCACTTGTGCCATAATGGACAATGCTATTTTTTGCAAACCTACTTGTGACAGTAAAAGACTGTAAATTACCTAAATAAGCACCCTATGCAATGGAGTACCATGCAGCTGTAGCAAAAAGAATATTGTAGCCTTCTACTTACTGATCTAGAAGGAATGCCAAGATTTATTAAGTTAAAAAGCAAAGTGAAGAATAATATAGGCACTCCAGTCAGGTGTCCTGGTCTTTGAGTCTCCTGGGACCAGGCACCATACAGGTGAGTGAATGAGCCTTCAGATGATACCAGCCCCCAGCTGTCGAGCCACTTCCCACATTTGGGTCTTTGCAGCTGAGGTCCCAGACATCATGGGGCAGAGACAAGCCATCCCCGAATTCCTGACCCACAAAATTAGTGAACACAATAAAATGGTTATTTTAAGCCACTTATTGGTCAGAAATTGTGTTATGCAGCAGTCATTACTGGAAGACATAATTTGAATTCCAAAATACAAAGACTTTTGTCAAATATTGGTTTTACCTCTTCAGGGCACTTCCCACCCACCCCACCCCTACCACAGAGGTTGAAAGAGGCCAGGTGACTTCTTCTGGCCAACGAAATATGAGCAGAAAAGATGTCTGTCTGTAACTGGAAAACAGACCGGCATTCGGGCTGCCTGTCACTACCAAATCCAATTGTTACAGAAAAGGACTCAGCCACTTTTGGGGTTATGGAGTTGAACTTTATTCATGCATTGGGGCCCAGAGGAGGCAGTCTCCAAATTCTGGGCACTGGTCTGAGGCGGGAACTGGCTTATACCTTCTATAGGGATGCAGAAGCATATATCATTGAGGTGTCATGGCATAAGCAGATTTACAGAAGCAGATATGTCTATAGGGATGCAGAAGCATATATCATTGAGCTAACATGGCATAAGCAGGTTTACAGAAGTGGAAAAGCAGAGCTGCCACAGGGAACAGATAACAGTTTCCTTGTCTGCTCTCCCCAGATGATGGTTTTCATGGTTGTTTGTTCTTCCTGGTCTTTGTGCTCAACAGAGGACCCCCTGCCTGGCTACTACATTCCCCTCTTTGATGCTATACAGTGTTGGTAGCTGTTTTAGCATCATTATATGGTTCTCAAATGCCAGGGGGCTGTTATAGTCTCTGATACTGGTACCGTTGGAGGGATAGAATCTTGGCAGTTGCTCTGTGGGTGACTGTAGCCTCTAAGTTTTGGGCTATAGTCCACAGGATACAGGGGCCAAAGCTCAGTCCTAAGAAAACTATGACTATTGGTCCAAGGAAGGGCAAAATCCAGGTTAGGCTAGGAATCGATGAGGTCAGGGCTTCCTTGACCCCTCGGGCTTGTTGATTATATTTATGTAGCCACTCTGCCTGTTCATAAATTTTCCAGATGTTAGTCTCAACCATTCCAGACTTATTCACATAGGTATAGCAAGTTTTGTTGATGACTGAGCATACCCCTCCTTGCTCTGCTAATAGATAATCAAGGGCAAAGCGGTTGTCTAAGGCTACATTCGCTAATGAGTCTAATGACCTTGAGAGCCCAGCTAGAGCATCTGCGGTAGTCCTGGAGACTTCTTCTATAATTTTAGCAAGTTCTCTCAGGGTATTCTCATGTTAGGCAAAACCTGCCCAGGGGGCTGCAGCAGCTATAGTGTCACCAGCTCCAGCCACTACTAGACCAAAAGCCCATTTTTCCCAGCTGTGGGATGAACTCTCAGAAGCCCGTTTGGTTCACAATGGTGAGGCCCTGGGGGGCTAAGGTTCCTAAAGCGCAGTCACCTCCATGCACGGAGTTGCTAAGATATGTGGAGGCAACAGCCTCTTGTGGTTCTGAATGACTTGTGAGCCAATTATTGGGGGTTCCAGAAAGCCAGAAGAGGCCTGAGGTACCGCAATGTTTGTGGCATTAGTGGAGTTATATCTGCTAAGGAGGGCATAAGGTAGTGGAGGAAGACAGTCTTTAAGGGGCCTAACCTTTCCCACTGTTCTTTACAGTCACCACTGGTCCCCAATTATAAATATCAGAGTAGGCCATTTTCTTTTCACTATGCTTAAACATAGTATAATTTCTAAGGATTTCCAAAGGAGTACAGACACCTATAAGACATGAAGTGAAAGTTTGTTTGACATAAGTTCCTCCTACAAGACAAAAGTCAGAAATATTCAAAACATGTTTTGCTAAATATACCCAAATATTTTCATCCCATTTGAAGGGAATAAGCTGTCCATCACAAGGGATTAAACAAGAGGTAAAGAACAGAATATAAGATATTGTTTTCGAAAGATGACTTTCAGATTTTCCTCTAGTGCTTTCTTTATTCTGGTGTGATGAGTCCAAGGTGGCATTTTCGTCAGCTTCACCACAGTGGGGGTGGTGAGCAGTATGTCCCAAGGTCCAGTCCACTTTCCTCCTAGTTGGCTTTCTGGAGGTGCTGTCACCCAAATCTTGAGTAGCACCTAGTCTGCAGGCTTAAAGGAATGCAGAAAACCTGTGGGAGAGAAGTCTCTAATACAAGCAATGTCATTCATTACAACTAAAGTTTGACTCAAATGTTGTACATTTTTATCTTTAGTTTTTTTTTCCCATATACATATCTCCCACCCCAGTTGTGACCTGAAATGGCCACCTGTACACAATTTTATAGGGACTCAACGGAATCCCACTTCGAGGAGCCACCCTTATCCTGAGCAGGGCAATAGACAAAGCTTGGTCCAATGAAGATGAGTTTCTTGACACAGTTTGGCTCTATTTTTCTTTAAGGTGTGATTCCTCTTCTTTACCTTCCCAGAAGCTTGAGGTCTCCATGCCATGTGAAATCTTCACTTGATTCCTAAAATTTACTAACCACCTGTGTACTTTCTGAAATAAAAGCAGGTCTGTTATCACTCTGGATGCCGTCAGGGAGGCCAAAGTGAAGGATTATTTCCTTCAGTAAAGCTTTCACTGCCTCTGAAGCTTTCTGTGTTCTAGTGGGATAGGGTTCTATCCATCCTTAAAAGGTGTCCACAAAGGTGAATAAATATTTCTACTCTCTGACCCTGGCATCTGAGTAAAGTTAATTTGCCAGTCCTCAAGTGGGCACTGTCCTTGATATTGCTTTCTTTCTTTTTCTGAGGGGTTCTGTTTTGGGGTTGTTCTTCCAGCACACAACACATTCAGCAATTATTTTTCTTACAGCTCGAGAAATTTCAGGACCTGCAAGCCAGTTTGACATGGGTGGTTAATGAGTCTTTTCCACAGTGTGTGGCCTCATGCAAATGCTTCATGACTGGCTCTATTAATGTTCAGGAAAACAGTATAGCTCCTTTCTTATTCTTTTCCTATCTGCTATCAGGACTTTTTTTTTTTTTTTTTTTTTTTTCCCAACCCTTAGCTTTCTCTAAGTCTGAAGTTGAATATCCAGGGTCAAACTGTGACAAGTCCAGAACAAGTACCAAGGGCATTATAAACATTCCTTTAGCAGCCTCTTTTGCTGCTTATTCAGCTACATTGCTTCCTCAGCCACTCCAATGTCCTCTTTCTGATGCCCCGGGCAGTGCATGACTGCTACCTGTAAAGGTACCTGAACAGTCTCCAATAATTTTAAAATTTCTGCTGCATGCTTAATCTTCTGTTTATTTGGAGGATGACCGTTCTTTTTCTTCCCAGATGAAACCATGTGCATGCAAAATCAAGAAAGCATACCTTGAGTTAGTGTACACATCCACTTTCTCTTCCTGCAACAATTCCAGCGCCCTCGTCGGTGTAGTTCAACTTCCTGAGCAGAGGTTCCTGGTGCAAGGCCTTGGCCTCTGCTATTCCTTGAAGAGTCACGACTGCACACCCAGCTTTTCTGCTTCCTTTGTCCATATAACTGCTTTTATCTGCATAGAGTCCAGTCTGTTTCTTCTAAAGGATGATCCTGGAAACCAATTCTGCTAGAATATACTTTATTAGTTATTTCAGCACAGTCCTGTATTAGCGTAGCTGAGTCAAACTCTGGGAGTTGAGAGGCAGGATTTTCAACTTACTTATAGCTTTGAGGGAGACGCTGGGATGGTCGAGAATGGCTTGGTGCCTGTCTATTTTTTTTCAGCAGTGAGCCACATAGCTCCCTTTTGCTCCAGCAGGCTCAACACTTGCTGGGGCATATAACTGGTATAGGCTGTCCCAAGGAAAACTTTTCAGCTTCCTGCAAGAGCTCGCACACAGGTGGCTGCCACCCTCAAGTAGGTTGGCCACCCCTGGACGGTGTGATCTAATTTCCTTGACAATTATGAGATGGGCTGCAAATGTCACTGAGCATTTGTTGAGGACACCCAAGTACATTCCTTTGTCCACTCTAAAGGACTATATTCCGATCCCTTCAGAGCCTCATACAGTGGTTTAGCAATGAGCCCAAAGTTTGGAATTCAAATGCAGCAGTCATTTGCTGTTCCCAGGAATCTCCTTAACTGTTTCCTAGTGTTGGAGGGGTCCTCTGTGAAGTTTTGTTGCACCGCCTGCACCATACACAGACTTTTCTGCTTAGGGATGCCTTTCCCATTCCTTCAAGGAGGCATCTCTTATAATGCTCTAAGAGAGGAAGGCCATCCCCATTAAGGTCCCGGCTGGGCTCAGTTACAGGTATTGCCCTGGGAAGGCCCAGAGCCCCGTCTGGATTTTCTCAGTGCAACCTCCGACCCTCTTTATTTACTTTACCCAACAACAGCCTCTGCTAATCCCCCTACTGAAGCAAAGAATTCAATAAGGCTTGTATGCCTGCCCAATTGGGATAATGAGTGGCAAAAACTGACACAATTAAATCAGTCATTTTAGCAGGATCACATCCACAAGAAGGGTTTGAGCTTTTCCAGTTTAACAGATCTGATGTAGAAAACAGAGTATGTGCCCAATAATATCCAGCAGGCTGGCTCTCTGGGCCTACTCCTATTGGAAGTCTCCACAAGGGATATTGCCCTGCCCTGGCAGGGGTTTTTTTTCCTCCACCAAATTTTATTCCTTGACCAATTCAAGATGGCAGGGCCAGTTCAGGCACACTTTCCCTATTTCACTCATCAGAATAGATCCCTGGGGCTGCAGGAACTCTGACCAGCTTGCAGCTTCCCAGTCCCTCTCCTCTGAGCTACTACCTTTCACATGCAAATTCCCTTTTCTCTGAGCCATTAACTTATTTTCTCTCTTTCTCCTCTTTTTTTAAACTTTGCATCCTTATCATGTAAACTCAAAAAAAACTTTTAGGTAAGGCATTTCATCCAATTTCCCCGATCTTTGACAAAACAACTCTAATTGCAGTATTGTGACAATTCAAAGACCCATTCAGCGGCCAGAGCGCCCCTAAATCCAGATTACATGTAAACCAAACAGTGTTACAGTACAGAACCATTTTCTTTTTTTTTTGTCATTCGTTTATAAGCATACGTCGACCAATTTACCAGAACCCGCCCCAGTAGGCTGCTTTCCGGAATGGAGGGTTTCCCCCCATTTAACAGAAGGAGCTCTAAACAGAGGGTACTGGACCCAAATGTCCTTCAAGGACCAGAACAGACGAGCTCCAAACAGAAGGGTACTGAAGCCTCTTCTTCAGGATCACCCTTGAAAATTGGGGGTCAACGGGCTTGGGTTACAAAGACCCGCACTGAGCCCTTGCCCTGGTGACAACACTGGCGGCCTGCTTTCGACCAGCTCCCGTGACTGTGGCTGATCTTGGCAACTGCTTTGCACACTGTTGTAACCATTTTGGCATATCCTGAGCTAGTTCCTGCCACCGGTCTATGTAAATATACTGGTCGGGGTGCCCTGGCTTGCCTGTCACCACAAGATGGACTGCTCGTATGATACCCAGATTCAGTGTGCCCTCAGGGGGCCAGCCTATCCCGAAAGTTGGCCATTCGGAGGTACAGAAGGTCTCTAACTGGCCAGCATCCATACTCGGGTCTTGGCCCTGAAACCGGTCAAAATTCTGTAACATGCAGTCTAACACAGTGGAAGGATCACTCATGGTGATCCACCCAAGATGGCACAGACAGACAAAGGGAGAGGGGTTTTCACGTCACCCGCCTGGCCTCTCCTCTCCTGAGGAACTTGGGTCTGTCTTGGCTAAGGCTGCCTGTGTAGAATCTGGGTTAGACTCCCAGCCGTTATGCCGTATGACAGACCGAGGAACCGCAGGTTAGGGCCCACTCACGCTCCATAGGCTGTTGCCAGTGGAGCAACGGGTGCAGACATCACTCACTCAGACACAGAGGTTATCACATTCCCCTCCTAGCCCAATAAGGAGGGGGCGGAATCCTGCCTGGGCCTTTCGGCCTGAGAGGTGATCAGTCTCTCCTTCCACCACAAGAGTGGGCCTGGTCTTGGGCTCAGGTCCCCGGGTCACTTACTGATCAGTGCCTTCTCAAGTTAGCTCCAGTCCATACCCTGTCCGCCCGGGTCGAAGAACGGTCTGGATCCAACCCCGCGGAGCCCGCGGTGTCCGGGACCCGAAATCACCGGGGCGCAGGCTTCCCTTCCGTCCCCAGGCCCCCCTTTAGTCGCCCCACAGCCGCCTTCACCGGACGCAAAAAGGCCTGCTCGCATGAGTTGTTTCCTGGTCAGGGAACCAAAATGTTACAGGAAACGACTCAGCCACTTTTGGGGTTACAGAGTTGAGCTTTATTCATGCATTGGGGCCCAGAGGAGGCAGTCTCCAAATTCTGGGCACTAGTCTGAGGCGGGAACTGGCTTATATCTTCTATAGGGATGCAGAAGCATATATCATTGAGCTAACATGGCATAAGCAGGTTTATAGAATCGGAAAAGCGGAGCTGCCACAGGGAACAGATAATAGTTTCCTTGTCTGCTCTCCCCAGATAACGGTTTTCTTGGTTGTTTGTTTTCCTGGTCTTTGTGCTCAACAGAGGACCCCCTGGCCTGGCTACTACACAATAAGCAACGACAGTGATTGAATCTTTATAGGCACTTTATTCAGATGGCTGGCTGTGGCAGTGATTTCCACACACGTGTAAACACGCAGTCCTGGAATTTACACGTTTTGAGCACAGCTCCGTGTGATTCCCGTGTGAACAAGTGTGAATCATGTCTGTGGAATGGGAATTCTCTAATAGGAATTTGGCAAAGATGTATCTTAAAAAGTTCTGGCTTGCTGACCCCTGCATATTACATTATCCTGGTCCTGTCTGCCACCGGACCTGAATTTACATCCTAATGCCCTGCTATGAGTAATCCTACCCCTGTTCTGCTTAATCCCATGAATAATCAATCCAATGTAAATGTGTCTTAATGCCTCTAATAAAAGCCCCGGCTAAGCAACCCACGAGGTCTTTTCTCCCCAAGATGGGGATGGTGGAGGAGACCCGTGGCCGCCGGATTCTCACCTACAAGCGTGTCTCTGGGTAAGATTGATTCACGCGATCGTGGCGGTACCCCCACGGATTTTGCGGGTCGAAATCCGCAACAGCTGGCGATCTGAGAAGATGGCAGGTTTATACCCTAACAGACCATCTTCCCCTCTCTTTGTCCAGGCCAGCGTTTTTATACCAGGGTGTAAGCACAGTTGGTCTGGGCTTTGAAGTCAAGGGGATTAGGTAAGTGGAGCCAACATTCCTGTACTGGGCAGTTAGCTGTTCCCAGGGGCAGGTGGTAGTCTGTCTCACAAAGGCCAGGATGCCTCCAGTTGTCCCCAGGTGGTAATCTTTAGCAGTGCCCCAGGAGGTCGGCTGCTTTCCCGGGAGCCAGGATGGGCCTTATCTGTAGTTTCTGAAACAAGGCTTAAACGTAAACATTACTTGCCAGATTTATAACTTATTACCTTAAACTGAAATTTTCTAACTCTGGAGTCCCCTATCATGTCCCCATATCTGTTAGGGTTCAGTCAGGAAAACAGATGCCACACTAGGTATTAACACTGGGCGTCATTTTAACAAACAATAGAGAACTGAAAAAAACAAGCAGGCAAAACTGAGGTGATATTGGGGAAGGAGAGTAAGAAGCTAGGGAAATTCCTTGATAAGTGAATAAGGGAAACCGAGCCAAAATAATTAAACAAGGTCTAACAATTTGAGCAATTTATAGCCAGCTAATCAATCACAAGGCTTTATCTTCCCTAACCAAGGACCGTTAGGAGCAAATAGTTTACACATTCCAGACTGTCCCAGGGCAGAACAGCCTCCCTCGGTCCTGGTCCCTCCTCAATGATGTTCTTTAAAAATGAAACTAACCAGAAAAATAACCCTGACCCCTCTATACACACATTTTTGATGAATCAATATATTGAAGGGCATATGTGGAAAGCTAATGAATATTCTGTTAAGAGCCTCCCCTAAGATCTCCCCTAGAATTCCAGCTGCATCCAAAGAAAAATAAAAAGCCTCAAGACAAAGGACACATGGCACAGTCTGGCTAGAGCATGCCCACACCTTTTATCTCTGTTCTTTTTCTCCTAAACTCTAAGGGTCCTGACCAGACTAGCAAGTAGGGAAGCAGTGGGCAATGGCTGCGCATCCTTGGCTTACCCTCGAACCTGTGTCCAAGGCCCCGTTTTTCTCTGACTTTCTCTCCCCTGTCGCTTCTTCTACCTTAAGCTTTTCCATTGTTTCACTGTCCCCAGCTCTTTGGGCTTAGAGCAAAAGATGTTAAGGGTATCAGAACCAGGAGTAGAGGAAGAGCCCCAGGAACAGGAAGTCAGATTTCTGAGGAGGGACTACTGCTTGCCTGCTGTTTGTGGGGCTTCTGTTTGTGTCCAGAGGAGTTGGAGATGGGAGCCAATACTGCCGGGAGGACACAAGGCTATTGAAGGACAACAATGGAAGGAAGATGAGCAAACAGGAAGAAACGGGTTCTTTCTCCTCTCCCCCCCCCACCCCCCCTCCCCCTGTCCTCCAGCACCCTTATTGAAAAGCATAACAGGGAGCCAGTGGGCAAAGGAGATGAGTAGTTTGAAGAATCCCTGAAGGGTGGATTTGGAGCCAGAAACAATGGCTTAAAGTTGGCAGAGTCACTTTGTAACCGGGTGCAGCCGGGGGGATTTGTAATGGGGTCCAGAACTCAACATGTCCAGGAAATATTAGAAAAATATATATAGGATGTCCTCACCCCCACAAGTCTGAAATGGGAGGGATGGGACTCCTGGAGCAGGGCCATTCAGAGCTGCTTTGTATAGCAGCAGCTTTGCAGCTAACCTCTGGCATGGTCATTTAACATATCTGTAACCTTTAACTGGTTTCATAGATATGTTTAATAGCTGTGGCCATGCTTTCAGCCAGGAGGATGGAAGTGACTTCCACCCAAGATGTAACTGGGAAGGGAGGAACACACAGCTTTTGGCGAGAGGGGAGAACTCTGCAGCTTTTGGGCTCCCTTTGCCACACAGTTTAGGAAGCTGGGAAGCAAGATGTAGCAGCGATGCAGAGCTCTCTCTTAGCAGTTCAGAAGAATGCAGAAGAGACGCTGCAGGAAGGAAAGTCAGGACCACGCAGCTGTGGCAGGAATGACCCCACAGTTTGGGCAGAGGGCAGGCCACGGGGCTTTGGGTTTCTCCTTTTGCCACACAGACTAGGAAGCAGGAGAGACTTTGCCTGGAAGAAAAGGGGTGAAAGGACTCTTGCTGGTGGGCCATGAGGAGGTGCCACATGGTTTTGGATTGTGGAGACTGTGGTGGCGACACAGCGGACGGTGTCGGAACCGAGGGTCTGCCTGAATCATGGACTTCTACTTCTTTTCCTGAGATACGGTACCCTGGACTGGGCGAAGGGGAGAAGGAAGGACTGTGTGCATTTGTGGGTATTCTAAAGAACTTTAGTATTTTAAAGGAGACATTAAGTCATTACTCCAAGCCTGTATAACTTGTAAATAAATAATTCCTTTCCTTTTCACCAGTCTCTGGCATTGAGAGACATCTTTCCTTTGGTGACGAGCATAACGAACCTAGGACAGGGGTGGGGCGCAAAGGGGATCCTTTTGATAGCAGTATATTGTTGGGTGCCCCCGCCCTGTTCTGTAACAACTTTCAGGTGGGAGCATTTAAGTGGTGGCCTCCATGTTCTCTCTTTCCCTGCCTTACAGATTATGGGAGCATCTGCTCTTACAGAGATGCCCTAGGATCAATGCGGTCTAGGACAACCTAGAACAGTGAGCTACCAGATGGAGAAAATTGCTTTGGACCATAACCCAGACTTGAGATACACTCTAGGGTAGCATTGTGCACCTGTAACCTGTGTAATTTTGTTAATCAGTGTCACCTCAATAGATTCAATAAAAAAGAAAAAAAGATACTATCCAGGAGAGCAAGAAATAAACACGAGGTGTTAGGTCACTGGCCTTTCTTTGGAAGTTGTTGGACTGGGCAGCATAACCTCACCTCTCCACACTTGACCATTGGCTCCACCTGCAGACACAGCCTGTTTACCATGGACAGGCTCCAACCACCTGCACAGGTGCAAAGGGCTGTAGGAAGCAGCTCTCTAGTGAGGTGAAAGTGAGAGGGAAGAGTCTGCTGACTCTGGGAGAACCAAAGACAACACTTGTATCCCACTAAGGGACTTGGGAAATTTGACCTGGAAAGGGTGACATTTTGGGTGCCCTTGAAGGACAAATGAGCTGGGCTTCTGACAGATAGAAATGGAAGGAGAGCTAAGAATGAGCGCAAAGGCATGGGGGCCAGAAACAATAAGATCTGACTGAGGAAAAAACTAAATAGTGGACTTGTTTAAATCCAAACATAGCCTCTTTCTTCTATTATTATGATTAATAAGAACAGTTATAGAAGACTCACTATGTTCCAGGCACCGAGTTAAGGACTTATGTTTACTGGTTGGAACAACCCAGTGGAGGAGTGTCCTGGAATAAGCACCCCTTTTTATAGATGAGGAAAATGAGGTTCAAAGACATTAAATAATTTGCCCAAGTTCACATATTAAGTGATGAACTGTGCCCCTGGGAGCTTTTCAGCATCCACACCTGATGCGGATCCTGGCTGGCAGGACCCACGTGTTGTGGCCACAAGACACATGGACTACAGAAATTCTGTGGATAAAAGGGATGGCTCGGCCAATTTCTAAGTGAGAGAGAAGGCCATGACCCACCCCAACCCTGCCTGGACAGGCCTTTTATTGTTTTTCTGGGTACATTACATCGAGGATGGTCCTCATTTATTATGCACAGGTTTGCATTAGGTGGTTACCTTTTAAAGACAACAAAGGAGAAGATGTTGCTAATGACATCAAAGAAGGATATTTGCAAATGTAAAGGGAAAAGTGGTTGGACTGGTTACACTCCATATTTGCGAAGTTTAGCTCAGATTTTAGGAAGTTGCAGTAAGTCCTCCCTGCCTCAATTCAGGGTGAGGGAGTTTTAGCAAAAGCAAGCCTCATAGCAACCTAGGTACAATGCAGTCCTGATTCCCCACGGGAAAACCTGTCTGTGGATGTAGGTCCTGTGTGCCGAACCTCGCTCCCCACTGGCCTTTCCGAGTGGGGGCTGGGCAACATTTCCCATGCCACATGAAACAGTCCCCTATATGCAGTTCAGAGCACCTGAGGGAAGTCCCCACATGGAGGGATTCCCAAGGGTAAACTTTCTCACTCCAGTCCTGTCTAATCTAAGACAAACAGTTACATCCATGTAGCCCCCTCATGAAGTAAAGTAACAACCAACAATTCTATTCACCTAGAAGATGAATAGTGGGGTGAGGGGATTCCCAAGATATCACTCCTTGTTACTTAATGTAAGTATTTATCAGATGTACATGGCCACTGTGGAGCACTCTGACAAGGCTCTTGAGGCCTGAAGACAGGTAGTGTTTTTTAAAAAATGAAAGAGGATTGGTGAAGCAGATTACTGAGAGGTGGTACTTGTAGGTTTTTCCAGGAGATGTTGCAGTCCAAGCAGTTGCATCGTTAACAGTGTTTATAATTTTTCTTTACTTCTTTTTCATCTTAATGGAAATGTTGAGATTTTTGCAATTACAAAACTAAGAGACTTGTGACTTACATCTCATGGGCTCCATGACTTTAAGGGAGGCTCAATGCTCTAAATCTACATGTGGCAGGATTGAGACAGCTGTGATCCTGTGACTGATGAGTGCAGAAGATGTCACCAACCACATCACCTCACAGCAGAGCGGGCCTGGTGAAGGGAGCCCAAGCTGGGCCCTGGGGGAGCTGCTATGTCATGGGAGCCAAGATGGTCATTCCTGATCAGGGATTGTCAACTAGGGCCAAGAGGGGCATGTAGGAATCTCCAAGAGGGGTTTGTTCAAGTCCTATACTGTCTTCCCAGCAACCCCTTACAGGGATTCACTCCTCCACCACCCCTTTGGTAACTGTTGCCAGAGTGAGCCTGTCTCTCTCTCAGGAAAAACTGGAACCAAGAGAAAATTGCTAATGCAACAGTTGCCTGAACTTTCCCTGCTATGTACCTCCCAAGAGAAACCTGGAAAATCCTGAAGCTCCAGGTAAATGTATCGGTCAAGTCCTGTCCTTGGTCTTCTCTGCCAGGACTTCCCCTTCTGAAGCCAGCATTGCCATCTCCACATTTTATTAAATTAGATGCCATTTTCTAGTGCTTGGGTTCTAGAGGAGCCGGCAAGTCTTGCAAATGAGGAAGAGACTGGGTGTGAAGCCCATGCACTGTGTCAGTGACAAGGAATGAGGGGCACATGCAGACTGAGTATCCAAAGGTGGCAGCTGCTTCTCACCCAGGATTGCCACCACCTTTGAGGAATGTGTGCCCAGAGCTGCCAGATCTTCCCATTTTGCAAGACAAGCTGAAAATCTGGAACTCTACATGAAATTTCCCAACTGTAAGAGACTGGCTCAACCACACATTGCACAAGGACAAGTGCCTCTTCTCTTGCTTTGGACCACAAGCCTCTCCTCTGATCAAAATGGACCTCCACTGCTCCAGCTCCACTGGCGGCTCCCTCCTGCACTTGTGCCAGCTCCTGCAAATGCACCTCCTGCAAGAAGGGCTGCTGCTTCTGCTGCCCCATGGGCTGTGCCCAGCGTACCCAGGGCTGCATCTGCAAAGGCATCAGACAAGTGCAGCTGCTGTCTGATGTAGGGGAGCCTGCTCCCCAAAGTAACAGAGCAACTTGTACAAACCTGCATTTTTTGAGTTCATAAACCCTGACCCTATCACTATGTAACTTTTTGCATAAAGATGTTTTAATGATAATAAACTCATCTAGACTTTTCTGGCAAAAAAAAATAGGTTCAAAGTGTTATGAAATATGGATCAATTGCTGTGCACATTTACTTTTCAAATTCTGCTTCACGACCTGCTCTTCTGTAGAGAAAAGAGTGCAAAAACCTGTAGGAATTCTTTTCACATACATGGAGAATCGTAGCCCCGGGAATCACACGTGTCTGAGCATGGCTCTGCGTGAAAAAACTACTCCCGAGTGGGTCGGCGTGATCCATGCCAGTGGAAAAAGAATTCCCTGAAGGGAAATTGGGTTAACATGCTTTTTAAAATGTATTACCTTGCTGGGACCCTTCCCCCGGAGTCAAGGGGATTATGTTAATGGATGCCTGGGATTCCTCCCTGCACTAATGTTTATCTTCCTGAATAAACAGTTCGCTTATCTACCCCCTTCCAATATATCTTTACCACTTAATATAGACCCCTGTTCCTCGCATAGTTGATGAATGGCCATTCCAATGTTAACGTGTCCTGAATTTCCTAATAACCCAGCTGAGCTACGCTCCAGGCCTTTCCCAGAGATGAAGGGAATGGTCCCCTGGCCCTGGACTTCCTTCTCCAAGCATGTCTCTGTGTGAGATTCTTTCACGCATTCGGTAGCGGTCACCACGGATTTTGCAGGACGAAATCCCAGCAAAAACCTATGGAGATTGTACAAGTTTCAACAGGCACATTGCAAGTTACAGATCTATCCTATTGCTCCTTAAAACTTTCTATATCAACTCTGGCCAGGTAGCTCAGTTGGTTAGAGCATTGTCCTAATACTTAAAGGTTTTGGTTTCCATCCCTGTTCAGGGCACATCAGAATATTAAGCAGAACAACAAATGTTTCTTTTGTTCCCTCTTTTTTTCTCTCCCTCTGACTTCCTCTTTCTCTCTAACATCAATAAATAAAATTTTTTAAAAAATAAAAAACTTTCCATATCCTTCCATTTGTTCAAAGAATCTGGTTTCTGAAGTAAAAGTGGAAGACACTTTCCTAGCAGAATTCAGGTCATAGAAAGCACTCCTAAGGTTGGTAGTGCTATGGTCTATAAAGCAAGAGGCCACCGTGGTTATGTCCACAGACTCAGGGAGCAAACAGCACTTCCACTTATTGGCTGCATGACCTGAGATAGCTTCTCTATACTTTCGTGTCTTCATCTATAAAATGGACATGCTCAAAGGACCCACCTCAAAGACTGCTGTTAAAGGTTATGTTATACAAGTTAACATACGCAAGTACTTGAAACAGCACCTTGCACACAGCAAGTGTTGGCTTTATTTTTATTGATGACATCTCAGCCTTCACAAGGTCAACCTCTGACACTTCCAGTCAGGAACCAAGGGCGTACTGATGACACCAACCTCTTGCATCCAGGGACACAGAGGCATAGCCAGGCCAGATCTATACTCACTCTTGCCCCACACAGGCACCAGGTGGAGAGGTACCCATAAGGTGGAAGAGAGAGGTATCCACATACTTGCTCTACTAAGGATGTTTTTTTTCTCTCATCAGATGAAGTAAGAAGTCAATAAGCTGGTGGATGACCTTAGAAATACAAAGCTTGACTCAGAACTTAGGGATGATGGTCTTCCAGGGCTCAGTGAGTCTCCCCGCAACCCCTGCCATAATGAGGCCGGTCCTTGCACCTGCTCCTCTCTCTCCTAAGCTTTGAGAGGAAGTTGACTCTTCCATTTCCACTTTCTTCACTGAGGGAGTTTATTTGCTTCACAAAGTACTAATTTTCCTGAGTTCATCAACTTTACACATTCTTGCTAATTAATACCAATAATTTTTCCTTCTCCAATGAGATTTCCCCTTTGCTCAATACTGCCATTGATATTCTTCCACATCTGTAATACTCTTCTACTATATATCTCCATACTTAATATATCTTTTAAAATTTCTATCTCCCTGAGGAAGAGTCCATCTCTTCCTTAAAAACTATGAGGGGGGATAAAAAAAACAAAACAAAACAGAATTAGGTCCTGGAGGGCAGGACTCTTGTAGTACAGTCTTCCCCCAGTAGGTGAGTGTTCTAGGAACCCATCTTTATCAGTGTACTAGAGGGCATTGTTGTGAGAGGCTGCATTCAGCTTCAGTGAATTTGTCTTGAAGACTCTTTCAGTGTGTTTGCCATTTAATGATGGGTGATTTACAAGTGCACCTGCCCACACCATGCTGAAAATTTAGAAGTTTTTGACTAAAAACTGTATGACCCCCATGCCTGACTCTCTATTCACCTGATCTTACCCCGAGCAACACTTTTTTTGTTTCTCTGGATGAAAAAAGTCCTCAAAAAGAAACACATTGATAGAAGAGGAAAAACAAAAATCGGCAGAAGAACTAAAAGGCATCCAAATTGATGAGTTTAAAAATTGTTTTGAGCAGCGGAAAAAAAGTCACGACTAAAAGAACTAGAGGGACAACAACAAACAAAGCCCAGAGCGAGTAGAAGGAAGGAAATGATCAACATCAGAGGAGAATTAAATGACATAGAGAGTGAAAAACAATTCAAAGAATCAATGAATCCAGGAGCTGATTATTTGAAAAGATAAACAAAATTGACAACCATTTAGCCAGACTCATCAAGGAAAAAAAAAGAGAGGACCCAAATAAATAAAATTAGAAATGAAGGAGGATAAATAATAACTGATACCACAGAAATACAAAGGGTTATAAGGAACTACTATGAACATGCCAAAAAATTGGACAACCTGGGTGAAATGGATAAATTTCTAGAAACATACAGTTTTCCAAAATTCAGTCAGGAAGAAGCAAAAAACCTGAATAGACTGATAACAACTAGTGAATTTGAAGCAATAATCAAAAAATTCCCAGCACACAAAAGCCCTGGACCAAATGGCTTCACAGGTGAATTTTACCATCACTCAAAGAAGAATTAACACCTAGCCTTCCCAAACTGTTCCAAAAATTCAAGAACAGAGAAGACCCCCAAAGTCTTTTTACAAGGCTAGTATTATCCTATTTTCCAAACCAGGTAAAGACACAACAAAGAAAGAAAATTACAGACCAATATCTCTGATAAACATAGATGCTAAAATCCTCCACAAACTATTAGCAAACCTGATCCAGCAATACATTAAAAAGATCATACACCATAATCAAGTGGGATTTATCCCAGGGATGCAAAGATGGCACAATGTTTACAAATCAATAACCAAGATGTATCGCATAACAAAATGAAAGACCAAAAAAAACATGACCATATCAATAGATGCAGAAAAACATTTGATAAAATCCAGCACCTATGTATTATAAAAACATTCAGGAACATGGGAATACAGGGAATATACCTAAACATAATAAAGATCATATACCAAAAAACTACTGCTAACATCATACTCAATGGGCAAAGACTAAAAGCACTTCCCTTAAGATCAGTAACAAGAGAAGGGTGTCCACTTTCACCACTCTTACTCAGCACGGTACTGGATGTCTTAGCCACAGTCATCACACAAGAAGATATAAAAGGCATACATATTGGAAAGGACGAGGTAAAACTGTCATTATTTGCAGATGATATGATAGTGCACATAGAAAACCCTATAGGCTCCACCAAAAAAACTACTCAACCTAATAAGTGAATTTGGCAAAGTAACAGGACACAAAGTCAGTCAGAAATCAATAGCATTTGTGTAAACCAACAATGAACTATAAGAAAGAGAAACTCAGAAGAAAAAAATCCTATTTACTACAGCTACCAAAAAAATTAAAATAAAGTACCTAGAAATAAATTTAACCAAGGAGGTAAAAGACCTGTCTTCAGAAAACTATAGAACACTGAAGAAAGAAATTGAGGAAGATAGAAATAAATGGAAGCATATACCATATTCATGGATTGGAAGAATTAACATCATTAAAATGTCTAGACTACCCAAAGCAATCTACAGATTCAATGCAATTCCTATCAAAATACCAATGGCATATTTCACAGATCTAGAACAAATATTCCAAAATTTTATATGGAACCAAAAAAAGACCCCAAATAGCCTCAGCAATCTTAAGAAGAACAAAGTTGGAGGGATTACTATACCTTATATCAAAGTATACTACAAGTCATTAGTACTAGCATAAGAACAGACACATAGCCAATGGAACAGAATAAAGAGCCCAGAAATAAACCCATGCCTTTATGGTCAATGACTATTTGACAAAGGGGCATGAGCATACAATGGAGTAAAGAGAATCTCTTCAATAAATGGTATTAGGAGAACTGAACTGGTACATGCAAAAAAAGGCACTAGACCACCAACTTACACCATACACCAGAATACACTCAAAGTGGATAAAAGACTTAAATAAGTCATGATATTATAAAAATCCTAGTGGAAAACATAGGCAGTACAATTTCAGATATCTCACATAGCAATATTTTAGCTGATATATCTCCCATGCAAGGGGAATAAAGGAAAAAAATAAACAAATGCAACTACATCAAATTATTTTTCTTTTTTATTTATTTATTTATTTTCAGAGAGAGGAGAAGGGAGGGAAAAAGAGCAATGTATGGTTGCCTCTCACATGGCCCTCACTGGGGACCTGACTTGCAACCCAGGCATGTGCCCCTACTGGGAATCAAACCAGGACCCTCTGGTTCCCAGCCCACGCTCAATCCACTGAGCTACACCAGCCGGGGCTCGGGACTACATCAAATTAAAAAGTTTTTGTGTGGCTAATGAAACCATCATCAAAATGAAAAGAGAACCAACTGTATGGAAGAACATATTTGCCATGATACATTGGACAAGGGTTTAATCTCCAAAATACATAAAGAATTCATATGACTCAATACCAGGACAAACACTCCAATTAAAAAATGGACAAAGGACCTGAACAGACACTTCTCCAAGGAGTGCATACAGAGGCCCATAGACAAATGAAAAAATATCCAACATCACTAGCCATCAGAGAGATTCAAATTAAAACCACAACGAAGTATCACCTCACACCTGTCAGAATGGCCATCATTAATAAATCAACACACAGCAGGTGCTGGTGAGGATGTGGAGAAAGGAAACCCTAGTGCACTGTTGGGGGAATGCAGAGTGGTACAGCCAGTGTGGAAAACAGTATGGAGTTTCCTCAAAATATTAAAAATGGAACTGCCATTTGACCCAGTAATTCCACTGCTGGGAATATACCCTTAGAATTCCAAAACACCACCTCAAAAGAATTTATGCACCTCAATGTTCATAGCAGCACTATTTACAGTAGCCAAGATTTAGAAACAGCCTAAGTGCCCATCAGTAAATGAGTGGATTAATAAATGGGTACATTTACATAATGGAATACTATGCAGCAGAGAAAAAGAAAGATTTCCCACCTTTTGTGATAGCATAGACAGAACTGGAAACTATTATGCTAAGTGAAATAAGACAGTCAGTGAAAGACAAATATCATGTGATCTCACTTACAAGAGAAAACTAATGAACAAAACAAACTAATGAGCAAAATAGAACCAGAGGCATGGAATCATGAAATAGACTGACAGCTATAAGAGGGGAGGAGGGCAGAGGGGACTGACTGAAAGAAGGTGAAGGGATTAGTCAAAGAACATATATGAAGGACCCATGGACAGGGACAATGGTGTGGGGATTAAGTGTAAGGGGAAAAATTGTGACAACTGTAACAGCATAAAAATTAAAAATTAAAATGTTTGTTATAAGCTGAAAAAAGAAAAAATATCTCAATAGGTTTATTACATCAAATGGAAAGTACTTTGAAGGTGCTTGAAGTTTAAACATGTAAGAATAAATATACAATTTTTATAAGTAAATTCCATTTTGGCAGTCCTCCTTGTAGGTGACCAATTAAAATTTACAGAGTGCACTTATTTTGAATGAATCAATACACATAATTTTTTTTTTTTTAATTTTTAGAGACAGGGGAAGGGAGGGAGACAGAGAGGGAGAGAAACAGCAATGTATGGTTGCCTCTCACATGGCCCTCACGGGGACCTGGCCTGCAACCCAGGTATGGGCCCTGACTGGGAATCGAACTGGGACCCTTTGGTTCCCAGTCCGCGCTCAATCCACTGAGCTACACCAGCCAGGGCAAATACACATAATTTTTGGTAGAAAGTAATAGAAACTCTTGGCTGCATTACAACAATCTTTAGAGTTGGGTAACCACTCCCAGTTATAGTCTTGATTTATTATATAATCAGGCAATACCAAGGCTTTCCCAAAGCCTGTTGACTGGAACAAAATTCAAGCTTGCTCACAAAAGTCTGATGAACTTGTTCATGACTGTTGTAATTCAGATTGTTTTCAAAGAAGATTCTGGTTTTCCTTTTTTTTTTTCTTAGTCCTCACCCAAGGACATTTCTTCACTGTTTTTAGAGAGAGACAAAGGGAGACAGAGAAACATCAATGCAAGAGATATGCATCTGCTGGTTGCCTCCCTTATGCTCCTGGACTAGAGATTGAACCCACAACCTAGATAAGTACCCTGACCGTGAATCACACCCACAACCTTTAGATTATGGGATGGCATTCCAACCAACTGAGCCACACGGGCCAAGGCTGGTTGTCCTTTAGATGTTTATTCCACTTGAATAGCTTTTAACTCTATGATTATCAACTGGCTGAATTGAGACCTTCCTCTTTTAGTTAAAAGGACCAGGATGGAATGGGAGGCCATGTTCACTCTAGATTTGCTCAACTTGACAAATAAGCTTGCTCATACCCTAGATGAGTCACTTGAATGAAAAATTTCTAAAATTCTTAATTTTCAACTCCAGTAGATGTAAGTCCCTATGAAAAATAAAAAACCTCTTTGTTTCTATTATTGCAATGCGACAGGACGTTGGAAAAGAGGTCACACACTTGTGTGCTTTGGGTGCTTTCAGCCTTCTAACCAGGCCTTCCAGTGTCTCCCTAATTCCAGATGACGGGACTCTGAAGAGCTACAGGGGCTTTTGCCATTCTTCCTTCTTAATCTGCTTGGAGAAACCACTCTCCATATTGGGAATGAATTTGTGGCCTTATTGAGCCACACTCCTGCACAACCCTACTGCTATAAAGAAACCCCTGCCTTTAAGTACTAACAACAATTCAAACAGTGGATCTCCAATAAACCTCAACAGTTTCCTATCCATTTTTGTTTGGGCCCTCTGAGAAATTTCCTTTTCAAAAAAATAAGAAGGAAAAAAACAAAGAAATACAAAATAGAAAGCAGATAGATACCTGGTCCTATGTTTTCCTAAAACTTGGAATGTATAGAGAGCCAATATAAGGGTTTAGATCTGCTCTGTGGACCCAGTCATACCTGAGCTGCTATGTACCCATATTGTAGAAAAAGCCTGCATTGATTCCATCTCTTGATATCAGTATTCTATCTTGAACTAAATTATCAAACAACACTTATTGAGCACCACTGTAATCAGAGTATTATTCTCAACCACTGGGAATTGTAAAGAATTGTAAAGAACAGAAGCTTATTCATTCCCTGAGTTAACAAATATTTATTAAATTCTCACTTTGTACCAGGTACTTATCCAGGCACTAGGGAAAGAGCATGGAACACAACAGATCAAAGCCCTGCCTTCCAGAGCACATGATATTGGGAAATGGAGGGGGACAGATAACAAATAGCTAAGTAAATTAAATCGCAGATCAGTTGGTAATAGCCTATCTGGAAAGAATGAAACAGAGAAGGGAGATGTAAATGGAGGGTGAGGAGCACAAAACAGTCTACAGAGTATAGTTAGCACGGTGAACCTAGGTGGCACAGGCACTAATCTGAGACCCAGCTAGCCTTTCTCAGGGCTGCCATGGTAGGTGGGAAAAGGAGTGAGTGACCCCTCAGCAGAGGCTGGGGCGACCACCAGACCATGCAGCAGAACAGAAAAAAAAGGAAGGCAACTCAGAGGTCTGCAGCCTGTGAGAGCCAAGGGGGAAGGAGTCAGGTGCTCCCAAAAGTATCACTTGCGTCAAAGAAAGGGACCACAAATTCACTACCCACAGATCTCTGGCTCCGGGGTTAGCAGAGCACCTGGTGGCCAGACAGGAAAGGGATATTAAACTGCATGTAACAAATGCCAGCCCAGGCACACCCAGAAACCAGCAGGAAACTAGGTGCTCTTCTCCCTTCTGGTTTCATAAGGACCTTTAAGCCAGCTGGCTGGCCTTCCCATACACCTGGACCCACTTACGTAAAGGCTAATAATGAAGGAGAAGAGAGTGTGGGAAAGGATACCCATGTTATTCACTAGAACTGCACATTACCTAGAGCAGGGGTGTCAAACTCATTTTCACTGGTGACCACATCAGCCTTGTGGTTGCCTTCAAAGGGTCAAAATAATTTTAGGACTGTATAAATGTAACTACTCCTTAACTGTTAAGGAGTTGAAATTACGTTCAGCCCTTTGAAGGCAATCGCAAGGCTGATGTGGCCCCCAGTGAAAGTGAGCTTGACACCCCTGAAGAGGGACTGTTTAATTCATCCAACTAGACTATATTTTACTTAGGCTAGATAATTAATTTTATCTTGCTACCCAGTAGGTAAGAGCTCAAGATAAGGTCACATCAACTATAGATGAAGAAATTACAATTTATCTGCTTAGAGGAGGAGGGAAGGAGGGGAAAAACATGGAAACAGTAAATATAAAAAGTCTTTTAAGGAGTTTTGCTCAAAACATGGAAACAAACCAGAAGAGGGAGAAAATACAATGATACAGGAGAGAGAACTGCAAGAGCAATGTCCTTGAAGAAGTGAATAAAGTACTGAAGGGGCAGAACTGACTTCAGATTTAAGTACCACCTAATCCATTCTTCTGTGTAGGGGGGAAATGAGGGAAAATGGGTGTATGTGGTGGTGAGAGTATGTAGAAGTTTTCTTCTAATTGCTTCTATTGTTTCTGAGAATCAGAGTGCAAGATCACCAGCTGAGAGTGAGGGTGGGGGAGCTCTTGGGGATTGAGGAGAAAAGAGGATGTTCAAAAGAGTTGTCTGGAGGGTAAGAGACTGAATGAAATAGGGTTAAGTATGAGGATGGCAGTGGTTGGGGGCAGAGAACCACTAAGCGTCACTCTAGAGGTTGTAATTTCAAGTGAAACAACAGCTATTTGGATGTGTGCATGGATAGGCAGAGAATTCTGCTTAGGCAGGGTGTGGTTGTGCTCTGGTCCAGGAGACAGGTTGACAACAGGGTCACTCATGGAGTTTAAATTGGGTAAAGTAAGGACCCGAGGCATGTGGGGGACAAGGAAAGAGAGGAGCAACCTATTGAAGGTCCCAGAGTGACTGAAGGATTGCAGCAGTTGAGATATTAGAGAAAGTGAACTAGAAAGATGCTGAGGGAAGTCAGAAACTGGGGTGACTGAAATGGAGATGAAGGAGGGCTCCCAGATCCTTGAATAAAGATTATATAAGATTATTGAATAAGATGTAAGGGATGTCCATAGAAGCCAATGCCTGAGATGGGGTGAAGGGCAAGATCACTGACACAAAGCAGAAACCAAGGCATTGCCAGACTTATATTCGGGGGTATAAATTTTATAAGCAGTGCTTGAGAGAGTGAGAGACAGGCAGCAAAATCCTCAGATAGTGAGGCTGAGTGATGAGGGAGGGCTGGAAAGTCTGAGGAACTTAGATTCAAGACTAAGTTTTAGAAATGCTGGAAATAGCAATGATGAGGAAGGTGACAGGCATGCCTCCTCTAAGCCCATGTCTCCTGTGTGTGAGAGAAGACTGCAGGGAAGCATGTCTCCAGGGCAAAATCAAGTTTCAGTTTCAAAAAGGAGAAGGAAACTTTGGAAAAAAGAAGTTGAGGATCTAAACCACAATAGGTTGGGTGGGAAAATGATAGTGATGTCCACGCACACAAAGAGATAAAAGAATTTCTAGAAAAGTTCCAAAGCAATCTGTGGTAATTTGGGTGAGGACTGCAAAGCTAGAACAACTGTGGAGGCACAGCGGGCACTTTGGTGGAACATCACAGACCTGAAGGCCCTGGAATCAGGCTGACTAGGGTGAAATCCCAGTCCTGTGTCCTGCTGCCTGTGTGATCTCAAGTGAATCCCACTTTGCTCACCAGTTCTTAAGGACATGATTAAATGAAGTACATCCTGAATACTAAATCAGCGTCAGCTATTGACATTAAAAGCACATGAATTGACTCGGTTTGAGTCTTTCCCCCTGAATTTTAGTTCTTTCTGGTGTTGGCAAACACTGTTTTTTAAGTTTGTAAAACATTTTCTACATAGGAACAATATAGCACATGTTTAAGTACTCAAATGTACAAGTAAATGCTTAAGCCTTGTTTTTTAAGATGAGTAGACATGGTCATGCCCATAGATCTCAGAATTAGAGATCGTTGAAACTATTTGGTCAGCTCCTCCAGCATCACTTGAGAATTTACAAAAGAGAACTGGGCATTGCGAGACTGAGGCTGATCCAAGATCACTCGGTTGTAGAGCCATAACTAGAACCTGGAAGGAACTCTAGATTCTGGTCTAAACTCCTCTCCTACTCTTCAGTATTGCAGCAGTTTTCCGTAATCGTCAGGAAGCAGTCACCAGCCAACATCCCTCAGAAGGTGCCTGCTCTATTAGACCAACAAAAGCGCCAGCGCTCTGCTGAGTGCAGTAACCAACCTCACTGGGGGTCAGAAATCGCTCCATGGGACTGGGCGGGGCTGGTGCGCTGAGCTCCCCTCCCCCACCCGCCTTGTTCCATTTGGTGGAGAAGAAAGTGCCCTGGAAAACGAGGGGCCTAGGAGAGGGTGAGGGAGTGGGGCGGGCAGTGGCCAGGGGCGGAGACTGCATACCACCTGACGGTAGCGCCTCAAAGCAGACCCTGCAGAGCTGCATTCCCGCGCAGCAGGGCTCGGGCAGTGCTGCCAGGGCTCTTGTAGAGCCTGCAAGGGCTGAGCTCGCCCGCCCCGCGTGAGCTGCCAAAGGAGCGCTTCGTTAACGGGTACATGCGCTAGGCTCCCGGTCCACCGCAGAACGCGGATGGGCAGCTCCTGGAACAGCAGCGACAGCGAGGAGGGTGCGCGGGAGCCGCTTTGGGCCGCGCAGCTGCCGTGCGACGAGCACCGCTGCTCGCCCTTCCCCCTTAGGGCACTGGTGCCGGTGACCGCCGTGTGCCTGGGCCTGTTCGCTGTTGGCGTCAGCGGCAACGTGGTGACGGTGCTGCTGATTGGGCGCTGCCGGGACATGCGGACCACCACCAACTTGTACCTGGGCAGCATGGCGGTGTCCGACCTGCTCATCCTGCTCGGGCTGCCCTTCGACCTGTACCGCCTCTGGCGCTCGCGGCCCTGGATTTTCGGGCCGCTGCTCTGCCGCCTCTCCCTCTTCTTGGGCGAGGGCTGCACCTACGCCACGCTGCTGCACATGACGGCGCTCAGCGTGGAGCGCTACCTCGCCATCTGTCGCCCGCTCCAGGCCCGCGCTGTCATCACCAGGCCCCGCGTCCGCACGCTCATCGCAGCCCTCTGGGCGGTGGCGCTGCTCTCCGCTGGGCCGTTCTTCTTCCTGGTGGGCGTTGAGCAGGACCCGGGCGCAAACGCGTTCCCAGGCCTTACCAGCACCGCGCAGCTCCCCCCCTCGCCGCACGCCTCACCGCCGCCACCCGCGGCGTCTCTCGGCTCCTCCCGCGCGCGGACTCCACCCCCGCCGCTGCGGCGCCCGGCGGCCGAGGCCGCGGCGCTGTTCAGCCGCGAGTGCCGGCCGAGCCCGGCCCAGCTGGGCGTGCTGCGTGTAATGCTGTGGGTCACCACCGCCTACTTCTTTCTGCCCTTCCTGTGCCTCAGCGTCCTTTACGGACTCATCGGGCGGAAGCTGTGGCGGAACCGGGGGCCGCTGCGTGGCCCGGCCACCTCTGGGCGGGAGAGGGGCCACCGACAGACGGTCCGCGTCCTGCGTAAGTGGGGCCACCTGTGTTGCAAACACACCGCAGCGCTAGTCTCCCAGACCTTGGCGCCTCCGCCTAGCCACGTCCCCAGGGCGTCCCTGATGGCAGGATACCGAAGTCCCCTAAACAGCAATAGTTTTCTAGAGCCACTGGGATCAGCGAGCCAGGCTGATCCAGGACAGGAAATTGGAGGCTCTTAAGGCAACTGCCTGTCCCCATTAGACACTGCGGATGTGGATCTCACAGTATCCTTAAGAAGATAGGGTAGATCACATTAAAATTTCTTTACTTAATGTTAAGTTTTCCTGACGGTTAAAGTGAACCATGTCTATCCCAAAATTAGGATTGTGCAGACCTGTTTTAGTGTTTTTTGTTTTGTTTTCAACAGAAAGCAGAGTACATGTCTTTGAAGTGGCTCTGGGGAAGGAAATCTGTCAGCTTGTTAGGACAAATAGCTCCTGCTTTTATGTTCAGCCTTGATAACACATATATGAGCCAAATATTCAGCTTTAAAGCAAATATAGATGCTGTCTGCAGTCTGGTACTTTTCTGGGCTGGGGATTTGGCTCGGTCAAAGCTTTATGGAATTTGTTTTGTTGTTACTTATTACTTCCGATGGCTTTTTGGGGATCCCTTTTTTTGTCTTCGATCACTTTAGCTAATTCTGGTGCCTATGTCTTTTTTTGCAGTGGTGGTGGTTCTGGCATTTATACTTTGTTGGTTGCCTTTCCACGTTGGCAGAATCATTTACATAAATACAGAAGATTCTCAGATGATGTACTTTTCTCAGTACTTTAACATTGTTGCATTGCAACTTTTCTATCTAAGTGCATCCATTAACCCAATCCTCTACAACCTCATTTCAAAGAAGTACAGAGCAGCGGCCTGCAAACTGCTGCGGTGGAGGCAGTCTGCACAGAGCGGTTTCGTTAGTAGCAGAAACACAGAGGGCACCACGGGAGGAAACGCAGCTGGCTACACCGACACCACCACCAGCATATCGATGCCTGCCACCAGCATGGCTAACCAAATCACATCCTCCCACAGTTCTGGGACTTCAGAGAAAACAGGTCTGTAGGGCATAAGGACCGAAATGGGTGAACTGATGTTGTTAGGAGGAATTAGAAAGAGTGGTTGATATTTACCAAGTTGGCCAGTAACTTTGTCAGCATGACTGTTTTTAAACCAAGGTACAGAAACAAAGTATACCAATCTTTGTAGTTTTTGTTTGTTTTTTTTTTTTTTTCATTTACTTCCTCAGAGATGTTCATTTAGCCTCATGAATTCCCACCTCACAAAATGTGCTCTTGGGATGTTTTACAAGTCTTCGAAAATATGGTTGCTCATTTTACATTTAATAAGATACAGAGGGATGAGATCAAAGGTATATTTTGTTATTATGTTTTGGATATAAATGTAATGGTGTATATACAGGGAACCCAGGATAATGACAGTATTGATCCAAGAAAAAAATTAATTTTTAATATTTTTATTTTTTTAATTTTAATATTTTATTGATTATGCTATTAGTGTTGTCCCATTTTTTTCTCCCCTTTATTATCTTCCACCTGTACCCAACCTCCTACCATCATTCCCCTACCTTAGTTCATGTCCATGGGTTGTACGTATAAGTTCTTTGGCTTCTCCATTTCCCATACTATTCCTAACTTCCCCCTGTCTATTCTGTCCCTATCATTTATGCTTCTTATTCCCTGTGCCTTTTCCCTCTCCACCTGCCTGCTGACAACACTCCATGTGATCTTTATTTCTGTGAATCTGTTCCTATTCTAGTTGTTTGTTTAGCTTGTTTTTGTTTTTTTAGGTTCATTTGTTGATAGTTGTGAGTTTGTTGTCATTTTACTGTTCATATTTTTTATCTTCTTTTTCTTAGATAAGTCCCTTTAACATTTAATATAATACGAGCTTGGTGATGATGAACTCCTTAACTTGACCTTATCTGAGAAGCACTTTATCTATCCTTCCATTCTAAATGATAGCTTTGCTGGAGAGAATAATCTTGGATGTAGGTCCTTGCCTTACATGACTTGAAATACTTCTTTCCAGCCTCTTCTTGTCTCCAAGGATTCTTTTGAGAAATCAGCTAATAGTATTATGGGAATTCCTTTGTAGGTAACTGTTTTCTTTTCTCTTGCTGCTTTTAAGATTCTCTCTTCTTTAATGTTGGGTAATGCAATTATGATGTGCCTTGGTGTGTGCTTCCTTGGGTCCAACTTCTTTGGGACTCTCTGAGCTTCCCAGACTTCCTGGGAGTCTATTTCCTTTGCCAGATTAGGAAAGTTCTCCTTTGTTATTTGTTCAAATAAGTTTTCAATTTCTTGGTCTTCCTCTTCTCCTTCTGGCACCCCTATGACTTGGACATTGGAATGTTTAAAGTTGTGCCTTAGGTTCCTAAGCCTCCCCTCATTTTTTTGAATTCTTGTATCTTGTATCTTATTTTTTATTTCACTTTGCATAGCTTTCACTTTTTCCTCTATTTTACAGCTATACTCAACCATTTCTGTGAGCGTCCGGATTACCAGTGTTTTGAACTGTGCATCTGATAGGTTGGCTATCTCTCATCACTTAGTTGTATTTTTTCTGGAGCTTTGATCTGTTCTTTAATTTGGGCCTTTTTTTTGGTCTCAGTGTCTGTTATGTAGCAAGGGGTGGAGCCTTAGGTATTCGCCTGGGGCAACCCACTCCACTGCATAGTGCTGCTGTATGTGGGGGAGAGGTCTTAGAGGGAACAATGCTGCTTACTCAGGTTTCCGTTGGCTTTCAGTCACTTCCTCCACTACCCACAAGCAAATTGGACCCTTTTGGTGCTGATTCCCCGGGTGGGTGGTTTTGTGTAGTCCTAGGACCCTCTGGGTCTCTCCAACAAACTCTTCTGTGAGGCTGGCAGTTTCTCCTGCTTCCTCAACCCCCACAAGTTATTTCAGTCAGAGGTTTTGAGGCTTTATTTCCCCACGGTGGAACCCTGGGTTGCGCAGTCTGTCTTGCTTCTGAGTTTTTCCTCCCAGTTTGTCTGCACGCAAATGTGGGACCACCCGGTTCACCAGCCACCACCTTGCCTCAAGTCCTCTCCACCCAGCTGCCCATCTCCACCCCTCCTACTGGTCTGGATGAATGTTTCTTCTTTAACTCCTTGGTTGTCTGACTTCCCTACAGTTTGATTTTCTGGCAGTTCTGGTTATTTTTCTGTTTTTAAATTTGTTGTTGTCCTTTTGGTTGTGCAAGGAGGCAAAGTATATCTACCTAGGCCTCTATCTTGCCTGGAAGGCTCTGATCCAAGAAATTATGTAATGCTTATTTATGGCAGCAACAATTTTTAGAAGCAAGTGAAAGGAATTCGGGGCTGAGTCCAATGTTCCCAGTCCCACTTCTTTCCTGGCTCAGAGCACATCACAAAGTCCAGGCACAATACTCTCCTGCAGAGCTGCTATGCATAAGCAACTTTGTTCCAACCCACGTCTCCCTGACACTGTCCATGGACCTTTCCCAGTGCCATTGGCCAAGAGGAAGCAAACCTGGGTACCAAAGCCTGAGGTCAGAAAACTGAAGCAGGACCTGACTTCTAGACATTTATGAAAAGCTTTAATATGCCCTATTCTCCTCAGGTTGGTGTCTGAGAATTATCATCATTCCTGTTTTAGTAGTGACAAAACTGAGTTTTAGATTTCCCAAGCAGGAACTGATAGGTCTAAATAAGAACTCCAGTCTTTAGATCCCACCACAAAAAGCTTTTCTTACTAAAAAACACAAGTAGTGGATGCAGTCAAGGGTGAGAAAGAATGTGTTGGACATTCTGACCAACAATTCTGCAACTTAGTTTTTTACAGTTTGTTTCTCTAATTCAAATAGTTACTTTTTTTTAATTTTTCCATTGCTATTTTGTCACTTTGTACTCCCCTATGCCCCACAATCACAACACTGTTGTGTCTATGATCCTTTTTCCTTTTTGCTCAATTCTTCCACCACCCCTTAACATCAGTCTGCTATCTATGAGTCTCTCTGTTTTGCTTGTTAAGTTCAGTTCATTAATTAGATTCCACATATGAGTGAAATCTTATGGTATTTATCTTTATCTGGCTGAATTATTTCACTTAGCATAATGTTTTCCAGGTCTATCTATACTGTCACAAAGGGTAAAACTTCTTTTTTTACAGCCGAACAGTATTCCATTGTGTAAATGTCCCATAGTTGTTTTATCCCCTCATCTATTGATGGACACTTGGGCTATTTCCATAACCTGGCGATTGTAAATAACACTGCAATGAACATAGGGGTGCTTATGTTCTTTCGAGTTGGTGTTTTGGGTTCCTTCGGATATATTCTCAAAAGTGGGATTGCTGGGTCAAAAGGCAGACCTATTTCTAATTTTTTTGAGGTGTCTCCATACTGCTTTCCATTGTGGCTGCACCAGTCTGCATTCCCACCAATAGTGCAGAAGGGTTTCCCTTTCTCCACATCCTCTCCAGCACTTGTTGTTTGTTGATTTATTCATGATAGCTATTCTGAAAGTTGTGAGATGATAATTCATTGTGGTTTTAATTTGCATTTCTCTGATAATTAATGATGCTGAGCATCTTTTCATATGTCTATTGGCTGTCTGTATGTCCTGTTTGGAGAAGTGTCTATTCAGGTTCTTTGCTCATTTTTAAATTGGATTGTTTGTGTTTTTGGTGTTGAGTTTTGTAATTTTTTATAAATTTTGGATATTAACTCTGTATCAAATGTATTGATGAATATGTTCTCCCATTCTGTGGGTTTTCTTTTTATTTTTGTTGATGTTTTCCTTTTCTGTGCAAAATAGTTTGATGTAGTCCCATTTGTCTATTTTTTTCATTTGTTTCTCTTGTTTGGGGAGATATATCTGATAAAATACTGCTGTGAGCTATGTCCAAGATTTTGCTATTTTTTTTCTCTAGGATTTTTATGGTTTTGGGTCTAACATTTAAGTTTGATCCATTTTGACTTTATCCTTGTGTGTGGTGTGAGAAGGTGGTCTAGTTTCATTTTTCTGCACATATCTGTCCAGTTCTCTCAACATCATTTATTGAATAAACAATCTTTAGCCCATTGTATGTGCTTGTTTCCTCTGTCAAATATTAATTGACTATAAAGGTATGGGTTTATTTCTGGGCTATTCTTTTTTTTAAAGATTTATTTATTTTTAGAGAGGGGAAGGGAGAGAGAAAGAGAGGGAAACATCAATATGTGGGTACCTCTCACATGCCCCCTACTGGGGACCTGGCCTGCAACTCAGACCTGCCCTGACTGGGAATCAAACCAGTGACCCTTTGATTAGGAGGCTGGCCCTCAATCCACTGAGCCACACCAGCCAGAGTTGGTCTCTCTCTTCTGTTCTGTTGATCTATGTGTCTGTTTTTATGTAGTACCATGCTGTTTTGGTTACTATGTATATAGTCAAGGGTGAAAAAGAATGTTGGACATTCCAACCAACAACTCTGTAACTTTGTTTTGTTTTTTACAGTTTGAAACTTAAACATGTTTCCAGAGGCCCTCATTCATGACATGGTCTATGTGAATGGCGCTCCATTGAGGTCACAACTTCCTCAGTTGTAAAGTCCAAGTAAACAAGGATCACTCAACATTCTGGGAAAGTTCTGCTTTGGCACTAGATTAGGCAAGTACGGTGATGCTTTCAAGTCCCCTTGAACTGTCCTAACTCTCTGACCCTGCCCTCCCGTGGATCAGTGAAGAAGTCTCTCCTCTAGCATGTATTTCTCCCTACTAGTGGAAGAAGAAAAGAGCAGCCACTTGGGGCAGCAGCCCCTAAACTCTGTTGTCCAGATTTTCAAAGATTATTTGAAAACAGTCTATGGGAAGATCATGGTTAAGAACAGTATTATATTTTATTTTTAATATTTTAGATATAGACACAAAAACCTTTCTTTGAAGCTTTCTTGTTCAAATTCTCACTCTTCTGTGATTTAAAACTGTTACATGGTGTGGGCCTGAGGGAGAATCACCCTTCCTTCACTGAAGGGTCCCTGAGATGGATTGAGTGAGCCCATCCTTCCCGTGGATCACTTTGTGGTTGTTTTCAAAATGCTGGTCTCACCCATTAGTGGATTGTGAAAGCAGTGGAACGGGTCACATTTTTCTCTAATGGGAAGGAGTGGGCAAGAATCAGCACATCCTGAATTGATGTGGACACCGGCTTGCGGTGTCCGTGGCGTCACGGCTGAGACACGAGACAAATTCACATGGACTACCGAGTCCTGTGGAGGAAAAGGGAAGGCATGGCCACTCTCTCAAGGGAAGAGCACCTTGGAACGCCTCGGTCACTCTCTCAGGAGGGGAGTGCGCCGACCCTTGCCTTGGCTTTTATTGTCTTTCTGGGTACATTACATCTAGAATGGTCCTCATTTAGGATGCACAGGTTACCTTTTATGGGTAACAAAGGAGAGGATGTTGCTAATTACAACAAGAAAGAAGGATATTTGCAAATGTAAAGAGGAAAGTGGTTGAACTGGTTACACTCATTCTTGGAAGGTTTAGCATGGACTTTAGGAAGTTGCTTTAGAGATATGCAGTATTTGCTGCCTCAATCCAGGGTGAGGGAGTTTTAGCAAAAGCAAGTCTCATAGCAGCCTAGGTACAAAGCAGGCCTGATTCCCCACTGGAGAACCCATCCATGGGCATGGGCCTTGTGTCGCTCACCACTGTCTGAGTAGGAGCTAGGCCCACGCCATGCAGAACGGTCTCCCATACTATATAGTAAAAGTAACTTGTATTGTGAAACCTTTGTTTCAATTATGCATTTGTTGGTGTCTTTCCTGGTTCACAAAATAAAATGTTTTCCTACTGTGGGTCATGATAAAAAATATTTGAAAAATTGTTCTGTACCCCATCAAAGAGTGTCCTTCTCCTGCAGTTATAACTGGCCATAAAGTGGGAGGGGAGCCCTGGAACACCACTGGGGGGGGACAGCAGGCTCTGGTTTTCAGTCCTGGGCCTTCCTTCTCCCCAGGGCCATATCACAGAGACTATGCCTCAGGATCTCTCCCTGCATGCCGAGAGAGACCTGTGCTGGCATCCCTACAAGGTTCTCTTTGAGGCCCTTCTTTCTATAGGCCACACCGCATGTATTGGGTGACGCACCAACCTTGGGAAAGGGTTTGTGTTTCATGAATTCAATTAATAGATGTTTACCAAGCAACTGCTAAGTGCTAGATGTGTATGACCAAATGCACTAGAAAAATTAGCTCATGTCATGGTGTACAAATCAATCAACTTTTTAATGCATTTTTGGATTTGGAGTGTGTGATTGTGCCTTTTGGACTAACCATGGACTCAGCTCACAGGTTAATAAGAGCACTTAAATCAAATGGACCTGCCAAATATCAGGTTAGTGTCTTCCACACAGACATTCCTCCTTTTTTCTGCATGAGACATTTTCACTTCTGAAGGAAATATTTCAAAGAAGCTATTGCACAGCATCTCCTAGGAGCCAAGAGCCCCCTGTACCAGGTCCTCAGGGGGACTTGAGAGCAGCATGTTAATGATGTTAAAGTTTGAACACAGGCCATTTCTATTCATGTTTTAGTAACATTTGCCAGAATGTGGAAGCTTTTTATATATGAGTGATAGCAATTGAACAGGTCAAGTGTTTTAAATGGTGCTTTAAAAAAGGCTTTTTTTAAACATAGGTGTGAAGCAATTTGTAATTGTGAGCCAACTTTCTAAAGATTCTAAACTCTCAATATTACACAGACCTTGGTCAGCTCTGAGCAACCTTCCAATATCAGCTTTTCCTCTACCAGAAGCACAGGAACATTTGTCACAGAGCAAGCATGAGCTCCACAGGCACGCTTTGTGGTCACTCTGTGTCTCAGGCTCTATGTGAGATGCAAGGAAGTGGCAGAGGCTGACTCTACTCGCAAACTTCTTAGGAAAGCAGCACACAGCTTTTGAAGACTAATGGACTCCTGTGTAATTTTAAAGGCTAAAACAAAGCAACCAGAATAGAACTGAGCATGAGCTGGAGTCTCTTTCATGGCACTTAGCATGTTACATGGCGGTGGCTAGTTCCCAAGAGTTGTAACTTGCTTCCTAAGAACACACTGTGTTTTATTTCCCCTTGGCATCTCTTGCCCAGGTAAACAATGTGTGTTGAATTCAGCTGGATGCAAGGGAGGGGACAAGAATCTGTACCCCAGGACCAACAGATGGAGGCTAAGCTAGCAGATGACTAAAACCTCTGGTTTGTGACTATCCAGCACAAGGGAAGGCACAAGACAGAAGCAGAAAAGGCACACACAGGGAGAGAGTGCTGAAGGAAGCAGACAAAGAACTTTGTAGAAAAAAGGAGAGGGGGAAGCAAGAGTACCTGGTGTAACCATGGTGAGTGGGGTACAGCCTGAGCCTGAGAGGCCAGTTGAGACTAGTTGTCTGCCCTAATCTAGGCACAAGGCAGTTGGGAGTTAGTGTGGTGACACTGGAGCAATTATTACCATATTCAACACATCTTCTTGCCAAGACCTCTAGCTATGTTGTGGTGGCCTCAGAGCAGCCAGTTTCCCTTTCCTTGTCCTTAATCCCTAGCCCCAGGCATGCCCTCCTGTATCTGTACCAGGGCCACACAGTTTGTCATCTCTTTTCTCTTACCTTTGCAGTGAGTGTGCACGTTCTGAAAATCTGAAAATGTTCTAAGTTCTACTTCTGATGATAGCAGGACAAAAAAAATTTATAAGCAAGTATATGCAGGTTCCAAGATTACAATGTCTTAATTTTACTGTTCATACCTGGAACATAAATAGAGCCAAACGTGATCTTTCTTTGATTCTGTCTTACTCCCACAATAATTCATTACTTTGTCCTTATAGTGAGTGTCAGATTCCTTCCCTCTGGAATTCTAGAGCAATGGTTCTCAAATTCTCCAGAGCAGTGATTTTCAATTGGTGTGCCTCCAGAATTTTTAAAACAATGCAATACTTGCTATTTAGTCAGGGGCACTGACCTCTGTTTCCTTAGATCGCCAAATTTAAAAAATGACACCAGCCAACACAACAAGAACTGTCTGGTATGAATGAATTGATATACATGTTTTTGGTGTGCTGCAGAATTTAAGTAATTAGTTTATGTGTGCCATGAGATGAAAAAGATTGCTCTAGAGCGTGCATAAGAACCATCTGGAGGATGGGTTAAAATAGCAGTCCTAACCCTTTTGGTTCCAGTGGCTGTTTCGTGGAAGACAATTTTTCTTCAGACAGCAAGGGGTCGGGGGAGGGGATTGGTGAAGGTAGGAGAGATGAGGTTCTAGGGGTTGGGGTGGGGAGACAGGAGGCAGAGCTCAGGTGGTAATGTGAGTGAAACTTAGACTGCTGCTCACCTCCTGCTGTGCGGCCTAGTGCCTAACAGGCTACAGACTGGTACTGGTCCTTGGCCTGGAGTTTAGGGACCCCTGGGTTAACACACATTGCTGGGCTCTACTGTGAAGGAGAGGCTGTTCCATGACACAATCACCATCTGTCCTCAGGCCAGAATGGACATTGCTTTCTGCAAACCCCGCTTAGAGACTGTCTGATGATAACTCATGTTCATTCTGACAAGTAAGCATCGCTCCCCTGCCTCCTGCTGTGTGCTGATTCCTGGAACAAGTTCCTGACTTGGTCAAACATGTAAAGTAATTCCTATACCTGATAGCATTAACATACATGTACCCATGACTATCCACACCTTTACCTTACATAATTTTCTAGCACCCACCAAGAAGCAAGGGGCCACTTTTTACTGTATTTGCCCAAGACATACCTTGTATGTAAGCTTCCCTTAATAAACTCTATTAATCACCAGACTGAAGTGGCCAGCCCCTTTCTATAGTCTTTCCCTGTCCTCTACTGTTCAGAGGTAGATTTTGAGTCTCAGGTTTTTCCTTGGGTCCTTGTATATGAACATCCACCCCCAGAGTTTCTGATACAGAGGGTCTGGGTTGGGGCCCTAGAATGTGCATTTTTCTCAGGTTTCCAATGGTGCTGATTCTGACAGTCTGGGAACTATCTTCTGAGAACCTCTACTGTAGATTTTTGCTATAGAAAATGTGGTCCACAGACCAGTGGCATTAGCATCACCTGGAATCTTGTTAAAATGCAGATTTTTCAAGCCGTACCCCCAAACCATTAGATGTTTCCAATGGGGCTCCACACCTCCAGCCCCACAAATAGACCTTGTGTTTCTCAATGTACTCCAATTTAAAGGCTTGGCTCAGAACTTCCCGTGCAGCTGAACATCTGGCTCTTCCTATGGTGCATTAGTGTCCACAAGTTTTGTCAGCTCCCCAGTGTCTTTGACCCTCTTTCAGCTGTCATCTTTAGTCAGGCAAGAGTATCCTAGCCACACACGTGCATCCATGGTGGGCATTCAGTCCCTGCAGCTCAGGCAGGCACTGTAAGAGCTCCCCATATCTAAGTCACGAGTCACTCTGCCCTGCGCAACAGCCTTCCTCTGTAGCCCCTCCCTTCAAGAAGACATGTGCTCTTAATCTTCCTTTGTTATGCAACGTTCATCAAATGATGGGCCTTCCAATCTGTGTGCATTCTTCCCCCACCCCCTCCCTGCTTTATTCCAGATTTGGGGGTGGGGTGTACCTTGCTTTCCAAACAACCTATGCTCTGACCTACCCCATTACAAGATGACATCCTGTGAGATAGAAAATCAAGTTGTTTGATGGTAGGGCAAAGGTATATAGGCCTCCGTAATAAGGTGTTTTTACAGAACAGACCCTGGCCGGGTGGGGGGGGGGGGTTGCTGCAAATGATATACAATTACCAAATGGACCTACCCTTGTGCTCCAGGGGTACCCCCCACCCCATACTAGGTTCACCTTGCCTGCTGCCAGGGAAAGACATCTCTCAATGCCAGAGATTGGTGAAAAGGAAAGGAATTATTTATTTAAAAAGTCATACAGACTTAAAGTAATGACTTAATGTCTTCACTGAAAATACTAAAGTC